>JAJOZX010009088.1:0-163991 GCA_023014485.1 Bathynomus jamesi
AAAATGAAAACACGTTTTTCTTCTATTAATCACAGTTTTTTGAGGGAAATGTAAATTAAAACCCTTTGAGATCGAGATGTCATTCCACAGTTTGATTCATAATACGTATTTATTGTTAGTCATTTACTTTGTATAAAATCTTTATATTATGCATATTTTATATTTACATGTTTATATATAATACATATAATTATTTAAATATACATCTTTATATATATATATATATAGAGATAGAGAGAGTGGGGGGAACAAGCTTAACCTTCGTGAAATGATGAATCATCGAACGGAACACTAAAAATTTGGGATGGTGTATATATATATATATATGCCCTTTTCTGAAATATTCTGTGTGTGTGTGTGTGTGTGTGTGTGTGCACACACACACACACACATATATATATCCCCTTTTCTGAAAGAATCTGTGTGTGTGTGTGCGTGTGCGTTTGGGACCGTGCTTAAGGCTTGGTTCCAAACTAAAAATTTGCATATTACATTATTTTGATCGCTAGTTGACAACTAGCTAGCTAATTTTTAGGTAATACAGATAGGTAATGAGTGATACAAAAGCATTGTGGTATTAACCAAATGGGTAAACTCGTATATTGTATATGCGGGCTCATTTCTGTTATTATGTAGATGTTAGAATGCTTTCGATGTAAAATAGTTTGGCGTGACTCCTGCTTCAGCGGATAGCTTAGGTGTTTTAGGATTGCAATGAAAGAGAGATGTGAAGAAGTGAGGATAAGTTTTAAACTACTGTTACCCTTGCTACTACTACCTACTACTAATAATAACAATAATAATAATAATAAAGTTCCCCCGTATCCCCGACTTCTAGCTTGCAACAGCTTGTACATTCTGTTGAAGAATGGGTAAAAATCAACAGACATAAGTAAGTACTGTATATATATATATATATATATATCACAGAGAATATGTGGATTTAGAATAATGGAATTAGGACAGTTTTGAGAGAAATTACGATTTCTTCCTCTTGTTGTATAAAGCATTCAGAATTTGAGAGTATTTAAGTTTCAGGTTTGCTAAAATAAACGAAAGCGACTGTGTAGTGAAAGATCCTTACTTGAATTATTGTTGAAGATGTGATTTGAACTTCTTTGGTGGTAATTGCCTCATGAACGAGGCAACGATGGTAAATACCAGAGTTATACCTTCTAAAGACCATTCCAAGTTTTCTATTAACTGGAAATGAGAATTTTTTTTTTTTGGAGAAACCTACTTATTTGTTTGTTGTCCAACAGATATCATTATGTATCAGTAAATAATGTTTGCTCAACTAAAGCGCCTGTCAAGCATGGTGTGACACAGTGCTGGGTTCTGGGTCCACTGTTATTTTTATTATATATAAATGACCTTCCACGTTCATCAAATATACTGAACTTCATAATGTTTGTAGATGATACAACTGTCTCTTTTTCTTGCAAAAATGTTAATACAGCTAAGAATATATCTCCTTCAGAATTCATCAGTGTAATAAAATGGTTGACCACCAATAAACTCTTCCTAAATACTAGTAAAACAAATTTCATAATTTTTACTAATAAAAGAAATGTATATCATGATGAACTTAATGTTAATGAAATCGCCAAAAAGGCGTGTGCTGTAACAGAATTTCTTGGTGTAATGCTAGATAAGAAATTGCAATGGAATGATCATGTAAATTGTATCGCGAAAAATATTTCAAGGAGCGTTTCTATAATGTTGAATTTCACAAAATGTCATATTTCATATTACACATGTAATTAGTTTTAATTAAAACTGAGTCAAATTAATTTTTATTAAAAACTAATAAGATGTCATTGAATGTATGCCGTCAGCATGACGCCTGCCTACTGTTGGATGTTGAAATGGGCTCAACAGAATTACTATATAAAAGTACCATAGCATAGGCCGCAAGAAAACTAGCTGGCTTAAATAACAATCTTTCTTTTTAAAGTTGTTTGCATTTGTAATTAACATAGCAAAACGAAATAGATACCTAATGTAAATTGAAATAAATAATATTTATTTATGTAGCTGTGTTTCCCTTCCAGTTTGCAGAAAATCCTTACGTGGTAGTAAAATGTACGCCTTATTGAAATCAGAGTATTTGATTTATATAAAATCAACTGTTAGTAAGAAAACTGCTCTTACAAATTTCTCATTCGTAGACCTGTGTATTTTATAACCAAAAGTTGTTAGCAGTAATGATTAACTACTACTCGTTACAGTTAAATTATTAGAAAAAATTACATACGTTTTAAAATTGTTTATTAACTAGCCTGGAAAATCTGGTAAGAATGTGAACTGAGATGCTGAATATAATCAACGTACAAAGAATTATGCAAATACTGTAGATTGAATCAGTGAACCTATCAAATAAATAAATAAATAAATATATATATACACGGTGAACCAAAAGTAGGTGGACAGTAGGTTGAATACGGTTTGTGTTATATTATATTATAACTATGGTGTTCATTATAACTATGGTGTTTGTGTTTTATTATATTAAATATTATAACTAAATTTATTTAAATTTTATTTTGTATTATAGTATACAAAAAAATTAAATATGTATTCTCAAAATAAACGTTATCATTTACTGTCCACCTACATTTGGTTCACCCTATATATATATATATATATATATAATCATGCGGGTTGCTTCTACAGAGCTTCAATTTAATATTTAGGAGAAATCCAATGACAAGGAGAAATGTAAATGCCATGAAAAGTCTTCTTTAATGCGCAACGTTTCGAGCAAATACGCTCATCTTCAGGCTGTATGATAACAATGTGAAATTAAAATCACTTAGAATTCTGGAATCGCTTTATATTAAAACTTTGACCCCGACGTTAAATGTTGACTCATCAGCCGTCCCTTTAAACTTTTTATAATCCCTCCTCCTTCCCCAATTCCTTATAATCCCCCCTTCCCCAATCGCCCTCACCATCTTATCTTATCTTATCTTATCTTATCTTATCTTATGTTTTCCCGTTTTGTGCTTAAATCAGTCTAGCCTCGGAAATTGCAGTGAAAGGTTAGTTAGTTTCATTATTCCAGTGTACTATTGTTAATTTTTCAAGTGTATTAATTTCACATTTACTATATGTATTTAAAAATAGCTTCTTAATTTTAAATGTAAATCTGTATAACTTAGAATTTAACCCTCTTTTTTCAGTCTTTTAAAGTTTGCCTTTATGAATAGGTTATAGAAATTTTCTTTGTCTGGTTTTTCATTCAATTATTGATTTTAATTTCACATTGTTATCATACAGCCTGAAGATGAGCGTATTTGCTCGAAACGTTGCGCATTAAAGAAGACTTTTCATGGCATTTACATTTCTCCTTGTCATTGGATTTCTCCTAAATATTATATATATATATATATATATGTGTGTGTGTGTGTGTGTGTATTATATGCTGTTGGTAAACTTATTCGATTCGAAATAAACCAAGAAGTTAACATTATTCTTTAAGATCATAGGTGTTGAATCTCTTATGAAATGGATACTGCGTAAATTTTACTTATAGACATAATAGGAATAAGATAAAAAGACAATTGCAATTACTGGTTTACAGAAACTTAAGAATAATAATTTGATGTTTACTACCGTGGAAAGAAGTCATGGCTAAGATGGAAATAAAATTTGATGATTTGTACTTCTAAAATATAAAATTACGTAATGTGTTCTCTTTCAAAGTATATATATATATATATATATATATATATGTATATATATGTTAGTTCACTAGTTGATTCTATTCGATGACTATGATGAGTTGCCTGATAGCAACATCTGTTTAATTAAAGCATATATTACTCCGTCAGTTGGCTTAGAAGGCAGAATTTTGTCAGTTTGCTTTTATTACGAAGGGAATTGAAATCAATATATTTAATTTAAATACTCTTAATACGTGTACATATATATGTAATAATAACAATAAATCAATATTAGTAATAATATTTAAGTGGATGTTTAGAGGAGGATAACAGAATTGCTGCTTCAGTTTCAAAGCCGCGTTAGGCAACTTGGTTCTTTTTAACACATGCAATTTTATAACGAAATTTCATGAACGGTAAAATTATTAATTCATATACCAGAAGATGACATGTGAAAGTGAATGTGATGTAATATATCGATGTAAATAACAGAAAACTACATATTTAAAGTAAATAAACAAATATGCGTGTACTACGTGTACAGTACATATATGTATATATTGTATTTGAAGGTCATCTCGTTTGAAAATAAGACAGTTACCCTTAAAAAAGAGAGAAATTAATTTATTTAAATTAAAATGATGAATAATCATTTTATTTTTCATAATGCAGATCTTAAACAAAGAACTTGTATTCGGTATAAAATATGATCACTCTGATTTTCATTTATGTATTGTTCGCAATTTGTTAATATTTGAAAATTGGATGTGTTGATGCGCAATGTAGTTAGGCTTATTAAAACCTTTCAGATATTTGTTTCCATTCCTATTGTCTTCTAATTTTCCTGAATAGGAAGTACTCGAATGTATGTTTTTGCATGTTTGTTTCTTGTTTGTCTCATGAAAGGACTTTTTCAAGAAGGAAGGCGAGGCTCGATCCTTTCTTAAATTTTTTTGAAGGAAGGTGAAGACGAATCATTTTTAAAATTTATTTTTAAATTTATTTTTTATTTTTTTCCCCCCTTTTTTTCCCCTTTTTTTTGTTTTTTTCAAGGAGGAAAGCAATGATGAACCCCCTTTTTCTCAAGGAGGAATGCAATAGTGAATTTTTTTTTTCTTTTCTTTTTTTTCCTCTTCCTTTTCTTTTGTTTCCTTTTCTTTTGTTTCCTCTTCCTTTTTTTTTTTTTTTTGAAGGAGGATGGGGCCCCTCAAGGGACAAATGCCCTTCATTAAGGACGGTGAGACCCCATAAATGGGGTGAGGAACTTAAGTAAGGGGCCCCCCTCATACAGAAGGCAAAGGCCTTCTGGGGGCCCCTCCAGGGGCAGGATTTCAGAGCACCCCAACTTCCTCTCCCCAAATGCACCCATACTACTCATGGGAACCTTCCTGCCTTCTAGTTTTTTAAGTAAAATATTGTGGTTCACTCTATCATATGCCTTACTTATATCTAGGAAACAGCTATAAATATTTGAATTACTGTCAGTGTATTTCGATATTATTTCCTTAATTACGTAGATACACAGGTCAGTTGAGTGGGACCTTTTAATACCAAAATGATTAGATGTCCATAGGTAATCATTACTTTTTACTTTTTAAGTATTGCGTGTTATTTCGGATCCATTACTTATTATTTGCTCGAAGTTGGACTTAAAGAGGAATTCCCGCGGTTAAAAACTCAGCCTTTTCAAAGGTAAACTGACATTATTTTTATCAATAAGCTAAGTATGTTTGAATACTAATTTCATCTCCACTATCGATGCTCGGCCAAAACTTATCATAATTTATATTAATTAAAATTATTTTTATTTGGGATACAGTTTAGCGTAGGATACAATAACATCGTTAACCTTAAATAGTAGGCCTTTTCTTTTCTAGAATTTAATTGATTTACGATATACAGTATATACTATATATAACCTTTGGTTAGCTTCCGCCCGAATTGTTCATTCTGAGAAAGGTCAAGCTTTTCATTCCAGTTTCACTTCAGTTTAACGTGGAATCCGAACCACGCCCCACCAGCCCAGCATCTTAACCACTAGGCCACCTAGGGTACCCATTTATCTACCAACCACTTTATTGTGTGGAAGGATGAACAACTGGGTTTTGCTGCGCGCCGGCTGCCGTCACCGGGTCTCGAACCCGAGGCCGATGGATTCGTAGTCAGTGACACTAACCACTACACCACCGAGGTGCATCAACACACACACACACACACACGCATATATATATATATATATATATATATGGGAATGAACTCAGAATGGTTCCCTGAGGTTTTTTATGATACACACACAGACCGTGCATGGAACAAGGAACTCTTCTAGGATAATTAAATCCACTATAGTCCGAATAAGCAATGGTAAATGACAAATACCATAGTTTTTCTTTTTCATGATGCTAGCCGGACGCGGTCAACGGGTCACTCGCAAAGAGGTCCCAAAAATATAGCTTCCCTCACCAGCTATCTGCAAAGCAGATAGGATCCAGCTTTGGGACAGGATCTAGGGTTTAAAGCAGCCTAGCCCAGCTACATTTAGAACCTCAATATAAGCAAAAGACTTGCTGCCTTCACGTCAGATTGAATACATGAAAGAAAACGGGGTAACTATTATATTTTTAGCCAAAAACCAAAACTTAAACCTCAACTGGCAGAATTGAGCGTCCACTTTTCAAGGCACATAACATGTCCGTTTCAAGATGGGAATGAACTCAGAATGGTTCCCTGAGGTTTTTTATGATAGACAGACCGTGCATGGAACAAGGAACTCTTCTAGGATAATTAAATCCACTATAGTCCGAATAAGTAATGGTAAATGACAAATACCATAGTTTTTCTTTTTCATGATGCTAGCTAGCTTTGTAGATAGCTGGTGAGGGAAGCCCGCGTCGGGCTAGCATCATGAAAAAGAAAAACTATGGTATTTGTCAGTTACCATTACTTATTCGACTATAGTCTATTTAATTATCCTAGAAGAATTCCTTGTTCCATGCACGGTCGGAAAAAAAAAACAATTTGTCCTACGTACACTTTTACTCTGGACATGACACCCCATTTAGAAAGCCATATTTTCTTCAATGTTTCTCCGCGCTCTAAGGATCGCCAGTCATTCAGGCATTATCTATAAAATTGGTTGTAAACAATCCATTTGATCTTGTGTTGAATTTGGACAAAGTGCTAAAATTGGTAGTTTTCCTTACAAATTTGTATGCTCCTCCCACAATTTTTATTTCTATATATATATATATATATATATATATATATATATATATATATATATATATATATATATATACACACATTTTTTTTGTAACCTATATATAGTCTTGAACTCTTTATTTACTTCAGTGTTCCTGAGGATGTCATTAGACGAAAGCGCTTAAGCACCACTCTTTGTTTCCTTTCCTTCGTGGTTTTATTCATCATAAATATTTTTCACGTGTTACTTTCGTGAAATAATTTTCATATATATATATATATATATATATACAGGGTGTTTCAGGTCGACCTTAGAAATATGGAAATTAGCGGAATTACTATTACAAACTTCAAATACCAAATACCAAATACAAATGTATTTCCAAATACCAATTCCCATATTTCTAGGGTCGACCTGAACACCCTATGTTATATATATATATATATATATATATATATATATATATATTATATATATATATATAAACACACGAATAAATCCCACGATGACGTCCAACTCAGAATCATTCAATTGATCTATTGCTCGGAATCCGAACGACTCATCGGGGTGGGATCAATGAAGACAACCAATCTCGCTCAAACACACACAGATAAATGCCGACCACGCATATCATTAAAGGGTTTTAGTAGCTAAGGGCTAAATACAACGATGGAGAAGTTGGGGGGTGAAACGGGGTGAATGACATTTGTTTGGCTTTCTAGAGGTAAAGCAAACAAGGGAGAGAGAGTTCACAAGGACAAGAGGAAGCCTCAAAGACCTTTGGTCCACTCGGGGAGGTTCCTGTTATTAAACTAGTGCATTTTTTATTTATTCTCGAAGTAGTAGAAAACTGGACAGAAATGCATAAGGCTCTCTCTTTCCCCACTCTCCCTGCCAGAGGCAGGTACGGAAAAAGGTCGAAGAAAACACTTTGACCCTAGAAAAGTAGCAAGGAAATTTTACAGGAAAGAGGAGAATGATAAACTAGCTTTACAGTTACGCTATGTATACACACACACACACACACACACACACACACACACACACACAAATCTATATATCTAAAAAACTAATTAACCAAACCTAATCTAACTTAGACTAACCTAACCCATTCAGGACCAACATATCTTTTATACGACAATAAAAATGTTTCCAGATTTTTGTGCATGAAGTTTTTAGTGTTTTGAGGCATCAAGGGTGTATCTCACAAAAGAAGATTACAGTATCTCACTACATCTGTGAATTATCACACACTCGACCTCACTTGTGCTATTTGCACACACCACACACACACACACACACACACACACACACCTATAAAAGGCAGACAGAGAAGCAAACAGAGATATAGGCAGAAGGATGAAAGGAGATAGACAGATAGATGTACACGGAGAAACAGATGAGTAGACAGAGAGACAGAAGAAAACACAGAAAGGAAGGGAAAAACTCCTACACAGATTTACAGACAAGTACAGAAAAGAAATAAAATAGCTAAATAGACAAACATTGCTATGTATACTCGCTCGTGATATTATAAAGGTTTAAGTGTTGGGTGCGGGGTTTCCCTCCCGGGGTGACGTCTCTTCTCTCGGTGACCCCGAATGTCGATGGGTCGGTGGAGCTGTTCCGTTCGTGGATGCGTGGCAACGATGTTTGAGACGAACATTATCAGGAACGAACTTGGACATTGTTTTTCACAATCGATATGTTACCCAAAGATAATTTTACCACTCACACAAAGTTCACAATCAACTTAATGTACACTCTTGTACAGATGGGAGCGTGGACACTGGACAGGTATAACTCTTATGTTTTTCTTCGTATGATTACTCACTCCAAGTGACAATATCATTTAATTTGAAATACACCTTTAACTGTTTTTATGAAACTCAAAAAGTTTTAATATTTAATCTTAAGTTTCAAAGGTAAAATAATTAAACTTACGTTATATAATAATAGAACGAGGAAGTAAGCTTTAATCGGGGATGGAGTAGGCCTACGGAAAATGGAACAACTCTAGAACCGGGCGAAGAAAATAGGCCTCGGGCCTTGAAAAGGAAGTCTCTTTTCGTGTGCCCTAGGGGAGAATGAAATTGAATTTACTGGCCGAAGTTCATTTCGAAAGTAGGTCCTATTTACCCACAACCTGAGTCGGGATATTAAAATCGAAATGACAAGGGAGCGCAAATAGGATCTTCTCCTATGACTTGCTGTCACAAGTTCTCTCTCTCTCTCTCTCTCTCTCTTTCTCTCTCTCTGGTAAACTGTCCTCGACGCCTCTCTGCTCTTCTCTGCTCTTCGTTTCCACTATCCTGGAACTTAAAAACAACTTTAAATACATTATTTTAAGTTTTAGAAATTTCTAACTGTTTTATATTATTTAACTAACTTCTTTGACCCACTTGACAATATTAAATTATTATGATATTTACTTCAGGTACTGTTTGAACACTAGACTATTTACAAATTCACGATTGGATGAAATAGAAGTGTGGCCGCGCATGACTGGTGTTCTCACACCCCATTGGTTAAATAAAATGTTACGTGTTCCAGTGGGATCATGTTGAGATCTGTTTCGATGCTGAAAAGCACGGACGCTGCTTGGATTTCAACTTTTTGCTTATTCCTAATTTACCTGAAACCTACTTGGTATTTAGGTCATTCCCTTCAAATTCTATCTTATGTTTTTCACTTATGTTATAATTTGTACTCATAGGCGTAGGAAGGGAGAGCCATGCGGCCATGTCCACTCTCCCTTTTGCATATAGGGATTAGATGGCAATGCCGGCTGAAATGGGACGCATAATTGCATACTGCTTAGACGACTTCAATTCGTGTAATTAAAGTAGTAGAGGGCCCATCATATAGCTATAGTCTTATACAATATACATTCTATTTATACAATATCAATATACGTATCCAAAATATGCGATGTTATACGCGCTTACATAAGTTGTGTTGTATTGAAAAGTTACATTAGCGATTCAAGAGAAATAGTTTCCTATATCTAAATTACAATTTGAACTTGAGAACTTAAGAATTCTTTTGGTTCAAACTTCAATTTATTCTCATGTAATAATTCCTTCACTGCTCTCGTAATATTAGTATGGAATATATGTACAGGGTGGCGCAAGTAAATTCTGTACCGATTCATCGATTTGTTTTACCTGGTATTCCATACATTAAAACGAAGCTCACCCTCTCGTATATTGTTAATTTTGCAGCTATCCCCTACCCAAAAGAAAAAAGTAATATATTATAATCAACACTGAAAATTCCTATGATGCGCGACTTTTGCGCCACCCTGTATATACAGTGTGTGTATGTGTGTGTGTGGTATATATATATATATATATATATATATATATATATATATATATAGTCATTATTCAATTATTATGTTTTGTTATTTTATTTTTTATATATTAATGTTTTGTTTATTTCCAGGGTTGTGTTTTGGGCGGCCATAATAGGTCCTGGTGGTCTCTTACCGCCTGTTTTTTTATGTTCTTTTTACCAAATAAAGTAACGAGTTTCATATTTTTATTGGATAGTCCTCACCTATTGATATTATTTGCACACAGTATCAAATTCTTAATTGTATGCAGAAAAACACGCTTAATTCAACTCATCTTTGACGGAATAAACTTTATATTTTCAATCTTCAGTTTGGCAACAACAGTGCCCCCCCCATTCATATATTTCTGGTTACGCCACTGTTTGTACTATATGTATTACATTATTAATAAATCCCCCATTTTTGCAATTCCAATATCCCTATCTATTTTGTTGAAATAGGCTGGATTTCAAATGAATGTCTTAATGACATGATGGCATGCACCTTTCTAGACAAATACATGCATTAGATTTCTATTTTAATTATTTTTAAATTTTTAATTAATTTTTTCAGATCCATATCATTGGTGATGGATGTGCATGAACGCGTTATGATAGTAACATGTCGCATCAGAGGAATGAAATGTGAAATTAGAGACCGATTCTCAAGAAGGTTTCATAAGCCTGGACCGACAGATAAAGCAATTCGTGAATTGTGAACAAATTCAAAAGGACTGGATCTTTGCATGATGAAGGAAGAAGTGGACGCCCAAGAACAGTACAACAAAACATTGAATCTGTTCGCATAATGTTCGAAGACGATCAAAGAATGTCAGTTCGCCAAGCATCCCACAGATTGACCATACCCAAAACAACTGTTCAAAGAATCTTGCGTTCGACGCTGAAGAAGAAGTGTTAGCACATTCAGCTGTTACACAGCTTACACGAGGAAGATTTTCCAAAAAGAGCAGCAATGTGTGCGGAACTGGTCGAACAAATCCAAAATAACAATTTAAGGGACCACATTTTGTTTAGCGATGAGGCGACTTTTCACACCTGTGGTAAAATCAATCGACATAATTGTCGCATCTGGGCTAATGAAAAGCCAACTGAGTTCACTGAATGGGAAAGAAACTCGCCTAAAGTCAACGTGTGGCTTGGAATGACGAAGTCTAAGATTTACGGGCCCTTTTTCTTCGCAGAGGCTACAGTGACAGGGCCTGTTTACTTTAATATTCTTCAAAATTTTCTAGAACCTCAACTTCTTGAAGGTGGCATTCTCGACAATGTAGTCTTTCAGCAGGATAGGGCACCATGTCATTATGCCAGAATTGTTCAGACATACCTAAACGAGCGTTGGAATGAACGTGGGGGAAATAAGCCCTGGGCAGCGCGATCTCCGGATTTGACCCCATTGGATTTCTTTGCTTGGGGTTTCATTAAATCAGAGGTCTATCGCAGAAATATTCGAGATTTACCAGATCTGCGAGATCGCATTAGGCAAGCAGTTGAGAAAATAATCCCTGAAATGTTCGGAAATGTGTTCCGCAATGCAGCTGACCGCTTTGAGATTTGCAGAGATACAGATGGAGCACATGTGGAAACTACTAATTAAAGATTTTAATGGTGTAATACTTGTAATTTGTATAGAAATACATCTGTATTCAGGTCAGTGTGACATTTATTTGAAATTCAGCCTATTTCAACAAAATAGATAGGGACTTTTGGGACACCCTGTACATAGAGTAAATGAAGTTTCCATCTCCACAAACGTATTTCGATCTTTTCCCACCAAAACTTTCAAATGATGTTCCCATTTTCGCTGGGTTTTTTTTTTTAATTTTTGCTTGTAACATTTCGTTAGATAACGATTTTATATTCTTGTTTCGTTCACAAAGACTAATATATTCGAACATCAATGGGAAAAATCAAATATTGGATGTTGCTCCACCTCTCAATGTTCATGGTTCGAGCAGGATTTTTTTTTTTCGGGAGAAGGGGGGCGTTTTTTTACATTTGAATACTCGATTGGTTCGTTTTTTTTTTTTTTTTTTTTAATATTTCAAATATTTCAGTTAATTAGTTTATTGAATGGTTCCTGTGTATATCATATCATTCTGTTCATTTAATATTTTTTTTATTATTGGATATCTGATTTGCCTGAGGGTATATATATATATATATATATATATAATATGTTACAACTCAGAATGGTCCCCTGAGAAACTTTTATGTTACACCATCACATATGTTACACATTATGTTCATGTTTTCCGTGTATGGAAAAACGAACTCTTCTGTAACATGTAATATATATATATATATATATATATACTCCTTCCTCTTAAAGTACAGTTTAATTAAATTGTCAAAACGCACACTATATGCATCTTATGCATTACACAATAGCTTCAAAATTAAAAAAAAAAAAAATGGCATCATTCTGGATCTTGATTTCGGTTATTTCCTTCTTCTTCTATGAGGAGGTGTATTTTTGTGGGCGCTCGCCCTTAGACCCTCCTTCCTGCATATATACTGTATATATATATATAATAGTAAAACTTTTCTATAACGAAATATGTAAACCAAATTGCTGTCGTTCTAAAGAGGTTGTTCGTTATAAAGAGGTTTTCCTTTGCCGATATTGTAGTGTATATTTTAATGGCCTAGTTAGACTCTCATTAGTTATTTATATATACTTTATATAGTACTCTATATACAGTATAATAATTGCATTACTTAAAAATATTTCTCCGTGAGAGAGAAACATTTTAGCCAATTAAGTATCAGCTTTTAGGCATCAGTCAATCAGCATGCCGCTTACGTTCTTGATCGGAGAAATGGAAGTAGAGACGAACACGTGCAGTTCAGTCCGAGTTAGCGAAACACCTCCTTATAACGAAACGTGTGTTTTCGATAAAGATAGGTTTTCGAAATGTCCAAGGTGTTCAGTAAAGAGAGGTTTCGTTACAGTGAAGTGTCGTTATTGAGAGATTTTACTATATACATGTCTAGGGTACAGATTATTTACGGATTAACCCTTTCACTCTGGGCATAGCTTTGAATTGAATTATATGAATTCGAATTATAATACACATATCCCCCCATTTTCAACCCCAGAGGGTGGAAAGAGAAGGATATACTCTTGGTTTATAAACTACAAAACTACACCCCGAGTTCAGAAAAGATTAGGAGTTGGTTTATTTACCATACCCGGATCTGAGCTCAAATTGGACGTGTAGTTTATATGCTACACCAGGAGCGTAAGGGTTAAGTCTTGTACAAACAGTATTTCACTACTTTTATAAAGTACTTCTTCACCTATACACTAATTCAAGGAACAAGCAGCTTGTAGCATCATTGTCAATTGTATAGAAACTCTGCACGTGGTTTATTACCACTGGAAGCAGCATTGATATAACTTGTCATATTCCAAGTTTGGTTCCATCAGTTCGGCGAAAGACTTTGAACAACAAATACTTTGAACTTTTTGCATGAAACTTTTGGCTCGAATGTTATGCGTAAAAAGTACCTCCACCTTCACGACTGTAGTCTCGCATGATCTCCTCTATCACCTGGCGTCAATCCGTGTTTTCTTCTGATAGGAAATATCTTCGAAGAAAATTCCACGGCATTGGAATCTCTAAAAGCAGTGAGTGAACGCAAAACTCGCTCCATTTCGACCGAAACGCTGAAAGATGTGATAAGACATGATCCGCGGGTGAGAATGGGAATCGGATGAGATTGAGTAGAAAGTAATCATTGTTGCAAAGCGTTTACATTACGTCACTTTAAGAGATTGAATTTCTATTTTATGTCAAAATTTTCGAACTCTTTGATCAGGGTCTATAGCGGTAAAAAAAAAATTTATTCCACAATAATCACATCAAGTTTCATAAACGTCAGCACTACATTGATTTTTAATTATTTTTAGGAAGTGTGGCATAAATAATTTCACACACACACTAACACTAACACACACATGTATATATATATATATATATATATATAATATATATATATATATTATATATATATATAGCCACCAGGATTCGAAACTGAAACTTTGGAAACTGGCGCATACTTCAAAGGTGTTGTTACGTGTCTCCCCTTTCACTCGAGCTAATGGAGAGCATTCAATTTTATATTTATCACTATGTGCCAGGTTGTATTAATTTTATCCTCTCTTAGCCAAGTGGTCAATGGTCAGCAGCGCCCGCGACTTTGAGTGTGGATATTTTGTATGTGCAAAAAGTGTGCTTGCTCATGCGTTTATTTCCATATATATATATATATATATATATATATATATATATATATATATATATATATATATATCGGGTGGCCCAAAAAAAATGGCACCAATTTTGAGAAGTGATATCTCAATAACCATTGCAGCTAGGGACTTAAAGAAACAACCAAATGAAAGATAATTCTTTTCTCTTTAAATACTTATTCTATGGCTTGATGGTTATAAGCCCATATAATGCCCGAAATTGGCTTCCAAAGAAAATATTAAAAAAAAAGTTGGGCATTTATATTTATTCCTTGATCCTAATTTTAAATGAATTTTTCTATTCCAGACCCCTCAAGATGGGATTGAGAGAATCTGATAAGAACATTATACAAGCACTACGTGAAGAAAAAGAATATTCATTAAACAGAATCCTTTACGAATTTCCAAATAGAAATTGGAAAAAAGAACTGTGGCACATTTTTTACAAAAACTTAAAGAAACCGGCAGCAGTCAACGGCGTCTGGGAAGTGGTCGACCAGAAACTATTAGAACGCCAGAAAACATTGAAAAAGTAAATGAAATGGTTTTAAGTCAAGAGGAACAACCGGGAACAAGTAAAAGTGAACGTGAAGTTGCGAAAGAAACCGGGATTTCACGTTCATCAGTACAGCGAATTATTCGCTGTACTGATGAACGTGAAATCCCGGTTTCTTTCGCAACTTCACGTTCACTTTTACTTGTTCCCGGTTGTTCCTCTTGACTTAAACCATTTCATTTACTTTTTCAATGTTTTCTGGCGTTCTAATAGTTTCTGGTCAACCACTTCCCGGACGCCGTTGACTGCTGCCGGTTTCTTTAAGTTTTTGTAAAAAATGTGCCACAGTTCTTGTTTTCCAATTTCTATTTGGAAATTCGTAAAGGATTATGTTTAATGAATATCCTTTTTCTTCACATAGTGCTTGTATAATGTTTTTATCAGATTCTCTCAATCCCATCTTGAGGGGTCTGGAATAGAAAAATTTCATTTAAAATTAGGATCAAGGAATAAATATAAATGCGCAACTTTTTTTTGTATATTTTTTTTGGAAGCCAATTTTGGGCATTATATGGGCTTATAACCATCAAACCATAGAATAAGTATTTAAAGAGAAAAGAATTATCTTTCATTTGGTTGTTTTTTTAAGTCCCTAGCTGCAATGGTTATTGAGATATCACTTCTCAAAATTGGTGCCATTTTTTTTGGGCCACCCGGTATATATATATATATATATATATACACATACTATATTCTATATATTTTCTAAAAACGTAGAAAATAAACAGCCAAAGAAAAATAATGATAATGCCAAAATTAAGAACTTTGAAAATAAGAAAAGAAGCAGAAGCGTAGAAAATATCGTATGCAAATACTACGCGAAAGGAACTGCAGATATCGGGATGGGCAATGCATATATGCACATCCCACATTATGCAAAACGCATTACACAAGTGGATACTGCAAATTTGATAAGAAATGCATGTTCCACCATCTTACGGTCTGCAACACTTATGAAGATATGGGAGTTGCAAATATGGAAAAAAATGCCGATACCACCACCCTCAAAGGAACGCAACGAGGAACAGAAAAAACGAACATCAAAGAAGAGTGCCAAATTTTTTAGACGCAGCCAACACATTTCAGCTGCTAAATATCTATCCAGCAATTACAAAACCAGCTGACAAATATAAATATAGAATCCGAGAGCCGGACAGAAGGTACGAACAAAGGCACTTCATGCGTTATCGGGACAACAGGTACCGACAAAGATAAAAAGAGGTAAATTCTCGGAGGACCACAAGGCAACGAAACCGGCACCCCATTGGAAAACAAATCGGAACCACCTGTATGCGAAAAAGAAAGAGAAAAAATAAAATAATCCTAGCCAACATACAGGGCCTTAAATCAAACCATTCCACGAACAAAGTTGTATACCTGAAAGGACTCATGCAAGAAGCCGGAGCAGACTTTGCATGCCTCACGGAAACTCATCTAAAGGACTGCCAGGCGAACTGTGAAAATTGTGAGTCCTGTATTGACAAAAAAAAATACAAATTGACAACTATAACATCCTCCGAGCCGACAGAACAGTGAGACGTAAAGGAGGATGTGCTATTTACACACGCGAAAGGCACATAGCAGAAATGGCTTAAGTACCTCAAACAACTACGTAGAATGTGTAGCAGCAAAAATTGAAAAATTAAATATGGTACTAATTGTAATGTACAGACCCCCAAACACGCCAACCTCAAAATTTTCAGATTCCATTACAGAGGTAAGAAACTGGTAAAAGATCTACACTCTCCAACCCCAAATATTTTTTCTGTGGTGATTTTAATTTCCCATTCATGAAATATAAAGGATAGGAAAAAATATATGTATACACCAGGACAAGGGGGCACACGAGAAGACCAGGAGCAGGTAAAAATGCTACTAGCTTTAGCTGATGAATTTATGTTAACGCAAGAAATAACAGAAAACACAAGAAAAAACAACTGCCTAGATTTGGTATTCACAAACAACAGTAATCTAATTGATAATGAGAAATATCCCCAACTATGATATCGACCACAACATCATTGAAATAACAACTAATATAAAGGCAACAGGAAAGGAAAGAACACGCACAACAGAAAGAAGCAAATTCGAAATTTTTAATTTTCACTCCAAAGCTATAAACTGGGAAGATGTGACATCCAGCATGGAAGTAATAGATTGGAAAACCATTTTCGAGGCCAAGACAACGGAGAGATGCTAATGACGTTAGAAGACGTTAGAAATTGTGGAAAAATATGTCCCAAAGATACAACAAAGAGGAAAGAGAAGCAGGTTCGAAAGACAAAAGAGGGCATTGTTCGAAAGAGAAAAAGAGTGACTGCAAAATTAAGTAATTGTAAAGATAACAACATCAGAAAAATATTAAATGATAAACTGCAAAGTATCGATGTCGTCATACAGGAACTAATCGAGAAGCATACAGAAAAAGAAGAAGACGACGCTATAGAAGCGATAAAGGCTAACTCAAAGTACTTCTATAATTTCGCAAAAAGAAAGTCGAAAAACCATGCGACTATCGGACCTTTAAAAAATGAGAACAGTGCTTTATCTGATGATCTAACAGAAGTATCTGAAATATTAAGCTCAGTACGAATCATCTTTCAGTATCCCAAAAACTGACAAATTGATATGCGATAGAAACGCGTTCTTTGAAGAAGAACCACAAGGGGAAAGTATAACGGATTTCGACTTTACGACGGATGATATATACCAACTCATAGGGAAACTAAAAACACACTCAGCGGCAGGACCGGATAAATGGAATGCCACACTGATCAAAAACTGCAAGAATGCAATCGCTGAGCCCCTATACTGGATATGGAGACGATCATAGACACGGGAGAAATACCGGGCATCCTGAAGAGCGCGAACATAGTCCCAATATATCGATCCGAGGCCAAAAACTATAGGCCAGTATCGCTTATTCATCTCACTAAAATATTTGAAAGAATAGTTAGACAGAAAATCTGACTTTTTGGAAACTCAGAAAAAATTCAATGATAACCAACACGGGTTTCGGTCAGGCAGATCATGCCTATCACAACTAATGGAACACTACAACAACATTATTGATTAACTTGAAAGTAATGAAAACTATGATGTCCTATACACAGACTTTGCTAAAGCGTTCGACAAGTGTGACCACGGAATCATAATACATAAACTGAAATATATGGGAATAACAGGAAAAGTAGGGAAATGGATATATAATTTCCTTAGTGAGCGGCGGCAAGTCGTTACAATACAAGGAGTATCTTCATCAGAATCAGAGGTCTTCAGCTCAGTACCACAAGGAACAGTATTAACTCCACTACTCTTCATAATCATACTAACTGACATAGATGAGGACGTTACCAGAGACAGCACAGTAACATCCTTTGCGGATGACACAAAGCTCAGTAGAAAAATAAAAAACCCAGAAGACATAGGATCTCTACAAACCGACATAAACAGAATCTACAAGTGGTCGGAAGACAACAATATGAAGTTTAACACCGAGAAATTTCAGCTATATGGGTACGTAAAAAGAGAAGACCTAAAATCCATGGAATATTATACCCTAAACGGACAGGAAATTCAGAGAAATTCCAGAGCAAAAGATTTAGGGGTTGTAATGACAGATGATGCGAAATTTGAAACACAAAATAAGATAGCAGTAAACAGAGCAGAGAATAACGGGACAGATATTGAGAACCTTTAAACGAAGGGATAGGAATGTAATGATTCCTCTACTGAAAATCCTGATCATACCCAAATTGGAATACTGCTCGGTCCTAACATCCCCATATAAAAAAGAAGACATTAGACAGCTGGAGGGATCCAGAAGCTTCACAGCCAAGATCAATGGGTGCAAAGAACTAAATTACTGGGAAAGGTTACGCGAACTAGCCTATATTCACTGGAAAGAGAAGAAAGATACACCATTATTTACACTTGGAAAATAATGGAGAAACTAGTCCCTAATCTTACTCTGAACCCTATAACTCCCCAAACAACGGTGGAAAGTAGAAAGGTAGACTGTGTCGTATTCCCAAATTGAAGGCGAGACAGGGAACATCCTTAACCCTGAAAGAAAATAGTTTTGTAGTGAGAGGACCAAAACTGTTTAATCAGTTGCCAAAGACCTAAGAAACACGAAGGGAGTTGCAGTGGAATCTTCAAAAGAAGACTAGACGCCTGGCTCAGAACAATCCCCATGAGCCGGGCGTACCTGGCTATGTGAGTGGAGAGCGCAAGAATCCAACTCACTACTTCACCAGGCCAACTCGAGAGGAGGGGCGACAAGCTTGACCTTCGCGAAATGAGAAATCATCGCGCGAACCTTTGTAAGGTTGTAAGGTAAGGTGTGTATATATATATATATATATATATATATATATATATGTGTGTGTGTAAACACAGACCGTGCATGGAACAAGGAACTCTTCTGGGAATTACTCCACTATAGTTCGAATAAGTAATGATAAGTGACAAATACTACAGTTTTTTTCTTTTTCATGATGGAAAGCCAAACGTGGACACCGGGTTATTCGCAAAGAGGCCCAAAATATAGCTTCCCTCACCAGCTATCTGCAAAGCAGATAGGATCCAGCTTTGGGACAGGATCTAGGGTTTACAGCTTACACCTAGCCTACTACATTCAGAACCTCAATATATACGCAAGAAACTCGTTGCATTCACGTTGGATTGAATACATCAAAGGAAAAGGGGTAACTAATGTATTTTTAGCCAAAAAAACAAAACTTAACCCTCAACCGGAACAATGAGCGTCCACTTTTCAAGGCACATAACACATCCGTTTAATATACACAAACCAGAACGTGAATGCAACGAGTTTCTTGCGTATATTGAGGTTCTGAATGTAGTAGGCTAGGAGTAAGCTGTAAACCCTAGATCCTGTCCCAAAGCTGGATCCTATCTGCTTTGCAGATAGCTGGTGAGGGAAGCTATATTTTGGGGCCTCTTTGCGAGTAACCCGGTGCCCACGTTGGGCTTTCCATCATGAAAAAGAAAAAACTATAGTATTTGTCACTTATCATTACTTATTCAAACTATAGTGGATGTAATTTCCCAGAAGAGTTCCTTGTTTTATGCTCGGTCTGTGTTTAACATATAAATTTCTCAGGGGACCATTCTGAGTTTGTGTATATATATATATATATATATATATATATATATATATATATATATATATATATATATATATATATATATATATATATATATATATGTATGTATGTGTGTGTGTGTGTGTGTGTGTGTGTGTGTGTGTGTATATATATATATATGTGTGTGTGTGTGTATATATATATATATATATATATATACTTGGCGATTAGATGTGATTTCTGTCAACGACTGAATGACTTTATCTGCATGAATTGGAATGATAGGGAAATAACTCTTGTCTCGAACACGAAACACGTTGTGGGGATCAAGTTTCTATGTGGCGCATGTACACAGACCGTAAATTCTTTCGCGGTCTTTAAAGAAATGGAGATAGCGGACTCGAAAGTTACAAAAAAGAATGAAATAATGGAGACACATGGGTCCGAAATAGTCCCAACGAAAAACCGGGCAGATGAGAGAGAAGAAGAAATAACGAATAACAGCATAATAACTAACAACAATTTAAAAACGCATAACAATATGATACGGAAGACATAGATGAAAGGAAAGAAATGAGTAAAAGTTGCGAAGTAGTCAAACGGTCCAACGAGCGAAATGATAAAAAGATAATAACTAAAACCGTAGAATATAAACAGCCAAAGAAAAATAATGATAATGCCAAAATTAAGAACTTTGAAAATAATAAGAAAAGAAGTAGAAGCGTAGGAACTATGAAATGTAAATACTACGCGAAAGGGAACTGCAGATATCGGGATGGCCAATGCATATATGCACAGCCCACATTATGCAAAACGCATTACACAAGTGGATACTGCAAATTTGATAAGAAATGCATGTTCCACCATCTTACGGTCTGCAACACTTATGCAAGATATGGAGTTGCAAAAATGGAAAAAAATGCCGATACCACCACCCTCAAAGGAACGCAACGAGTGAACAGAAAAAACGAACATCAAGGAAGAGTGCCAATTTTTTAGACGCAGCCAACACATTTCAGCTGCTAAATACTATCCAACAATTACAAAATCAGCTGACAAATATAGGAATCCGAGAGCCGGACAGAAGGTACGAACAAAGGCACTTCATGCGTTATCGGGACAACAGGTACCGACAAAGATAAAAAGAGGTAAATTCTCGGAGGACCACAAGGCAACGAAACCGGCACCCACATTGGAAAACAAATCGGAACCACCTGTATGCGAAAAAGAAAGAGAAAAAATAAAAATAATACTAGCCAACATACAGGGCCTTAAATCAAACCATTCCACGAACAAAGTTGTATACCTGAAAGGACTCATGCAAGAAGCCGGAGCAGACTTTGCATGCCTCACGGAAACTCATCTAAAGGACTGCCAGGCGAACTGTGAAAATTGTGAGTCCTCTATTGACAAAAAAGAAATACAAATTGACAACTATAACATTCCCCGAGCCGACAGAACAGTGAGACGTAAAGGAGGATGTGCTATTTACACACGCGAAAGGCACATAGCAGAAATGGCTACAAGTACCTCAAACAGCTACGTAGAATGTGTAGCAGCAAAAATTGAAAAATTAAATATGGTACTAATTGTAATGTACAGACCCCCAAACACGCCAACCTCAAAATTTTCAGATTCCATTACAGAGGTAAGAAACTGGGTAAAAGATCCCATTCATGATCCCATTCATGAAATATAAAAGGATAGGAAAAAATATATGATACAACAGGACAAGGGGGGCACACGAGAAGACCAGGAGCAGGTAAAAATGCTACTAGCTTTAGCTGTTGAATTTATGTTAACGCACGAAATAACAGAAAACACAAGAAAAAAGAACTACCTAGATTTTGTATTCACAAACAACAGTCATCTAATTGATAAGGAAGAAATATCCCCAACTATGATATCGGACCAAAACATCATTGAAATAACTATAGTGAACACGTTTTATTATTTACTTTCTCTTCATTATTTACTCTACTATCGGCTCTTTATTTCATTTATCGCTTGCTTTCTCTACACACGTACCGTATAAGATTCTGGTAGCCACGCCGACTATGAAAGCCGTTACAAAACAAAGGGGGGGTTCATTAACACTCTTTTAACACTTGTTAATATTTTATTTACTTCCGAAAATGGTTTAAGTAATTTAGGGGGATGCGAGTACGGAATTTTACTATAATATTTTACGTCGGAGAGGGGCACAAACAATTAATTAAATTTTACGTTACATGACGCCAACCTCACGCTTAACGCGCCTCCTAAAGACTGACTCCTTTGGGGGTAGCCCGCTCTGTCGGCCTCTGTTCAGGATTGCCAAACAATTTCAAACAATTTCACAATTATTAGTAAATGATTTATATTAAACATTATAATCTTAATTAAACAAAAATTAATATTTTTAACTAGGCATTACTACACTCGCATCACCCCCTTGAAAATAAGTTTTTCATTAGGAAAACTTATTAATATCGTTTAACAAATTTAGTAAATTTATTCAGCAAATTTATATATTTTGCAATTTTTTTTTTTTTTTTCTTTAACAAATTCAAAGTTGATAGACAAGAAATAATTAGAATGACAAATTCCACACATATATTTTGTATCATATTATAAAAATCGAAAACTTTATAATTTTCACATTTGCATAAAATAACATTTCACACTGATAATTAAATTACAACCTGTAACTAATCTACACATGCCAAAAAAAATAACGAAAATTTTCTTACATTGGTTACACAAATTTCAAGTTCACAATCTATTCCAGCGATTTCTCATCAAAGATCGCTTTACATTTGAAACAATTATTTGTATAGTTATACAGTTACTATCAGGGCAACATAGAAAAAAAATAAGAAAAAGTTTACATAAAATACTGACCAAGAGCGCACATACTATTTCACGAAAAACACAACAAATATGGGCAATAATCGCACCCTTTCACTTATAATTTCATTACATAATAATCAGTACATTAATTTGCTGGACGTTGTTTAGATCACAATCCGCACGCTGACAACGGACTTCTTCAATTTTCAATCGCAGCTCTCCTGCTCACTTCGAGACTAGAATGCAAGGGATTGCATCAATCAACATGCAACAGGGCAGCACGCTATAATGGTTCCGCTCTCTCTCCAAATGGCGAAAAAAAAAAACAAGAGACGTCCAATTCTAAAAGGATCAGGGGGGGAGATATACTGAAAGCGGGACCACGCGCTGGAATTGGACGGAATTTGCAATTCTAGAAGTCGATGAAGAAACTCGCCTTGTCTCATCTCCACTTTTGTCGGTGAACGCTGCTCTTCCTACGTCCAACAATCAAACGATCACTCCGCCGTAGGCCGTTTCCCAACGAACCTACTGTATGTCTGTATGGACAGTACAGTCGTAAACACCCGTTCAAGCTCACGTGGCTTGCCTACCGCGTGCTACGACACATATTTAGCGAAGCATTCGAGCAGCGTGACCAGCTACTGCCCGAAAAATACCAGTAGACCATCTTCGATCGAAACTTTCGTGTGCCAAGACCCTGCACACGTAAATTTCTCTTCTCTTCCGAAACTGTCCTGCGCCAAGTCCCTGCGCATTCGGTTCCTCTCTTCTATCTCTTCTCTTCCGAAACCATCCTGCGCCAAGTCCCTGCGCAGTTGGTTTCTCTTCTCTCTCTTCATTGGTGATCGATCACCTATCCGGTCGACTAAACTCAATGGATGGAACTCGGATTCAACTTGGTTGCCTCCAAACCGAGCCTTTTGAAATTTTGAAAAAAAAAAGTTTATTCGAAACGTGTTTCTGTACTGCTTATCATTTATTTAATATTTAATTTACCGAATTTTCTCGACAGTTCACTTCGAAACAATAACTACACATTTGCTCTGGCCAAATTCACGGAAAAAAAAATTACACATCTCAAAATTTCGCAAAAATTTAATCACATCTAGCTACCAATAAGGTCACTTATGGCAGTTACAGCGGAGAAGATAAAAAAAGGTCATAAAACGTACGAAACAAAATTGTACAGTATAAATATAAAAGCGCCCATACATAGTAACTGTTAGTATAATTTAAGAACTATTATTGTTCAAACTACCGTCAGAAATCACATCATACTTTTAAATACAAAAGACAAAATGAACCCAGAAACTTCATGTCATCACTTCTCTGACAATCATGAACCCTCTTGCCCTTTGAGGAGGAGCACACAAGACGCCACAAAAACGTTACTGGCTATCTAGAAGGCTCCATTTCCGAGTGTACACTTGAGCCAATGTTTCAAATGCATTAGTTAACCCCGACTGAAGGTTTAAACAATAATAATTTTCCAAAACAGTTATTAAAAAGTAAAAAAAATTTAAATATTACTACCAAAATTATTTTAATACAGTAATTCCAACTTGAAACTCTAAATTTCATGAACCAACTCGTAATTCACAATTTACATCTGAGACACAACTCTCTCCTTCAACAGAAACCCCAGTATGGTTTGCAAATCACAAAAATCCCAGTAATTTATCGTTTCCAAGTGAAACTACAAATTTGCATAGTTATACTAAATAAGAATAGATAATATGCACTCAAAAATACACGCAACCTACTGTAAACAAAACAAAACATTGCATAATCAGAGCGGTCGCTTTGTTTGTAAGCGAACCTCTATACAAATATCCCTAACCGAATGAAACTGCATTATATCCTGACAATTTTGTAATCTTTTCTACGCAAACGCTCGAACTAAAAAAAGACATTTTTCATTTCTAATACCCAAATTAAAATATCAACTCAAAACATCCTTTTTAGAATACAATCTAAATTCCAAATAAAAATTTAACCATTTCATTGAACTGGAAGAAAGAAATAAAAATCGGCCTACCTATACAAATAAAATTGAATGCATTTATAAAACGTAAAGAAACTATATGAAAAATTTCTACACCAATTTCTGTAATTCAAAAAAATTATAATAATATCCAGATTTCATAAAATAAGTGTAACGTACTCACATAGGCCCCACAATAAAAATAAAATTTACTGCCGCACTTTTAGGCCTATAATTAAAAATTCCATGTTACGCGTGGAAAGCACAATTTAGAATTTAATGCATAACATTTGTGCTTATTAAAGAAAAATCCTATGATTATTTACGTTAAACCAATTAAAATTTTGTTAAATAACTAAGAATTTAATACTCAGACATATACCATAGTGACGGTCAATATATGAACAATATTTAACGATAGGCCTACAACAAATCTTCTTTAGTACAATACAATAGCCATTTTACAAAATATGTCGGAATTGTCGTGAAAATGAACGAAAGGAACAGAGAGAAAAAAAGATAATCAGCCTACCTACCAAATTTTGAGTATATAATATATATAATTATATATATATAACTAATATATACGTATAAGTTAATATGTAAGTGTATAATTAATGAGTATATAAAAAAATCCACAAAAATTTATAGAAAATTTCACAACACAATTTCTCTATTTCAGTTAAACGAATTTAGCTTATTTTGAAGTCTAACACAATCCTATACGGCCAGCCTATAATCTGACAAATTAATGTTTAAGATTATTTTTCGACTGTCCCTTAAAATGTAACTAATCCTATTTAGCGCGAAGCGAAGCGAAGCAAAAAGCCCGTAAACCTACATAAACAATAAAATAAACCTATCATTATAATTTATGTACAACCAATCGAAATATAATCAAAAATCTACTAATGAAACCCAGAAAATTTTCATGTTCATGAAATGTCTTACAATACTATATATGTATATATACCTAGAAATGCGGTACAAATTTTCGCTGAAACATTTTGAAAGAACCGTATAAAATGTGTATCACACTGTATTTAAACTAACATAATTTACTTACGTACAAATTCAGTAAAATTTATTATTAATCGTTATTCTTATTATTATTATTATTATAATTTCTAATTCCAAAAGTTTTAAACACTAGGTAGGTTTTAGGACAGGAGAAAAGGTGAACGAAATGAAGTGAAAAGAATTGAGTCTCGGCAGCGACGAACGATTTGAAATATACCTCTCCGACGGGCTGAACGAAAGCTAACGAATTCGGAAACAAACGACTCTGAAATTTACTGTTACTCAAATGTTTTGACTCCAACGGAAAACCGACTCTGTAACGACTAAAAAAGTTTTGAGTCTCTAGACTCAATCTCAAACAAAAAAATTTTGACGCGCGAACTTTTTGAAGCGACGCGACTCAGAATAATTTGGAATGTAAGGGGCGCCATTTTGAAATTTGCAATGAATTTTTGTTTAATTTGATAATTACTCTAAAACGGGTAGCGAAACAGAATATCTACTAATTTTCTTTATACGGAGAACGTGAAAACGATCGTGATTAGTCGAAAGAACACACGCACAAATTTTGAATTCCTATTTATCAGAAACGAAAAAATAATGCATCAGCCTAACGGAGTGCATGGGTTCGTATTATTAAATTGATAACAATTTAATAAGGTTAGCTGCCACCAAATATAGTGAACACGTTTTATTATTTACTTTCTTTCATTATTTACTCTTCTATCGGCTCTATTTCATTTATCGCTTGCTTTCTCTCACTGTACCGTATAAGATTCTGGTAGCCACGCCGAGACTATGAAAGCCGTTACAAAACAAAGGGGGGGTTCATTAACACTCTTTTAACACTTGTTAATATTTTATTTAATTCCGAAAATGGTTTAAGTAATTTAGGGGATGCGAGTACGGAATTTTACTATATTTTACGTCGGAGAGGGGCACAAACAATTAATTAAATTTTACGTTACATGGCGCCAACCTCACGCTTAACGCGCTGCCTAAAGACTGACTCCTTTGGGGGTAGCCCGCTCTGTCGGCCTCTGTTCAGGATTGCCAAACAATTTCAAACAATTTCACAATTATTAGTAAATGATTTATATTAAACATTATAATCTTAATTAAACAAAAATTAATATTCTTAACTAGGCATTACTACATAACAACTAATATAAAGGCAACAGGAAAGGAAATAACGCACAACAGAAAGAAGCAAATTCGAAATTTTTAATTTTCACTCCAAAGCTATAAACCGGGAAGATGTGACATCCAGCATGGAAGTAATAGATTGGAAAACCAATTTCGAGGCCAAGACAACGGAGGAGATGCTAATGACGTTAGAGGAGAAGACGTTAGAAATTGTGGAAAAACATATCCCAAAGATACAACAAAGAGGAAAGAGAAGCAGGTTCGAGAGACAAAAGAGGGCATTTTTTCGAAAGAGAAAAAGAGTGACTGCAAAATTAAGTAATTGTAAAGATAACAACATCAGAAAAATATTAAATGATAAACTGCAAAGTATCGATGTCGTCATACAGGAACTAATCGAGAAGCATACAGAAAAGAAGAAGACGACGCTATAGAAGCGATAAAGGCTAACTCAAAGTAATTCTATAATTTCGCAAAAAGAAAGTCGAAAAACCATGCGACTATCGGACCTTTAAAAAATGAGAACATTGCTTTATCTGATGATCTAACAGAAGTATCTGAAATATTAAGAGCTCAGTACGAATCATCTTTCAGTATCCCAAAAACTGACAAATTGATATGCGATAGAAACGCGTTCTTTGAAGAAGAACCACAAGAAGAAAGTATAACGGATTTCGACTTTACGACGGATGATATAACACAATCCGTAGGAAAACTAAAAACACACTCAGCGGCAGGAACGGATAAATGGACGAATGCAATCGCTGAGCCCCTATACTGGATATGGAGAAGATCACTAGACACGGGAGAAATACCGGGGACCCTGAAGAGCGTAAACATAGTCCCAATATATAAAGGAGGAGATCGATCCGAGGCCAAAAATTATAGGCCAGTGTCGCTTACATCTCATCTCACTAAAATATTTGAAAGAATAGTTAGACAGAAAATCTATGACTTTTTGGAAACTCAGAAAAAATTCAATGATAACCAACACGGGTTTCGGTCAGGCAGATCATGCCTATCACAACTAATGGAACACCACAACAACATTATTGATTCCCTTGAAGGTAATGAAAACTATGATGTACTAAACACAGACTTTGCTGAAGCGTTCGACAAGTGTGACCACGGAATCATAATACATAAACTGAAATATATGGGAATAACAGGAAAAGTAGGGAAATGGATATATAATTTCCTTAGTGAGCAGCGGCAAGTCGTTACAGTACAAGGAGTATCTTCATCAGAATCAGAGGTCCTCAGCTCAGTACCACAAGGAATAGTATTAGCTCCACTACTCTTCATAATCATGCTAACTGACATAGATGAGGCGTTACCAGAAACAGCACAGTAACACCCTTTGCGGATGAAACAAAGATCAGTAGAAAAATAAGAAACCCAGAAGACGTAGGATCTCTACAAACCGACATAAACAGAATCTACAAGTGGACGGAAGACAACAATATGAAGTTTAACACCGAGAAATTTCAGCTATTACTGTACGGAAAAAGAGAAGACCTAAAATCCATGGAATATTATACCGCAAATGGACAGGAAATTCAGAGAAATTCCAGAGCAAAAGATTTAGGGGTTGTAATGACAGATGATGCGAAATTTAAAACACAAAATAAGATAGCAGTAAACAGAGCAAAGAGAATAACGGGACAGATATTGAGAACCTTTAAACGAAGGGATAGGAATGTAATGATTCCTCTACTGAAAACCCTGATCATACCCAAATTGGAAGACTGCTCGGTCCTAACATCCCCATATAAAAAAGAAGACATTATACAGCTAAAAGGGATCCAGAGAAGCTTCACAGCCAAGATCAATGCCTGCAAAGAACTAAATTACTGGGAAAGGTTACGCGAACTAGCCCTATATTCATTGGAAAAGAGAAGAAAGAGATACACCATTATTTACACTTGGAAAATAATGGAGAAACTAGTCCCTAATCTTACTCTGAACCCTATAACTCCCCAAACAACGGTGGAAAGTAGAAAGGTAGACTGTGTCGTATTCCCAAATTGAAGGCGAGACAGGGAACATCCTTAACCCTGAAAGAAAATAGTTTTGTAGTGAGAGGACCAAAACTGTTTAATCAGTTGTCCAAAGAGCTGAGAAACACGAAGGGAGTTGCAGTGGACATCTTCAAAAGAAGACTAGACGCCTGGCTCAGAACAATCCCCAATGAGCCGGGCGTACCTGGCTATGTGACGTGGAGAGCGCAAGAATCCAACTCAGTACTTCACCAGGCCAACTCGAGAGGAGGGGCGACAAGCTTAGCCTTCGCGAAATGAGAAATCATCGCGCGAAACCTTTGTAAGGTTGTAAGGTAAGGTGTGTATATATATATATATATATATATATATATATATATATATGTGTTAAACACAGACCGTGCATGGAACAAGGAACTCTTCTGGGAAATTACTTCCACTATAGTTCGAATAAGTAATGATAAGTGACAAATACTACAGTTTTTTTCTTTTTCATGATGGAAAGCCAAACGTGGACACCGGGTTATTCGCAAAGAGGCCCCAAAATATAGCTTCCCTCACCAGCTATCTGCAAAGCAGATAGGATCCAGCTTTGGGACAGGATCTAGGGTTTACAGCTTACACCTAGCCTACTACATTCAGAACCTCAATATATACGCAAGAAACTCGTTGCATTCACGTTGGATTGAATACATCAAAGGAAAAGGGGTAACTAATGTATTTTTAGCCAAAAAAACAAAACTTAACCCTCAACCGGAACAATGAGCGTCCACTTTTCAAGGCACATAACACATCCGTTTAATATACACAAACCAGAACGTGAATGCAACGAGTTTCTTGCGTATATTGAGGTTCTGAATGTAGTAGGCTAGGAGTAAGCTGTAACCCTAGATCCTGTCCCAAAGCTGGATCCTATCTGCTTTGCAGATAGCTGGTGAGGGAAGCTATATTTTGGGGCCTCTTTGCGAGTAACCCGGTGCCCACGTTGGGCTTTCCATCATGAAAAAGAAAAAACTATAGTATTTGTCACTTATCATTACTTATTCAAACTATAGTGGATGTAATTTCCCAGAAGAGTTCCTTGTTTTATGCTCGGTCTGTGTTTAACATATAAATTTCTCAGGGGACCATTCTGAGTTTGTGTATATATATATATATATATATATATATATATATATATATATATATATATATATATATATGTATGTATGTGTGTGTGTGTGTGTGTGTGTGTGTGTGTGTGTATATATATATATGTGTGTGTGTGTGTATATATATATATATATATATATACTTGGCGATTAGATGTGATTTCTGTCAACGACTGAATGACTTTATCTGCATGAATTGGAATGATAGGGAAATAACTCTTGTCTCGAACACGAAACACGTTGTGGGGATCAGTTTCTATGTGGCGCATGTACACAGACCGTAAATTCTTTCGCGGTCTTTAAAGAAATGGAGATAGCGGACTCGAAAGTTACAAAAAGAATGAAATAATGGAGACACATGGTCCGAAATAGTCCCAACGAAAAACCGGGCAGATGAGAGAGAAGAAGAAATAACGAATAACAGCATAATAACTAACAACAATTTAAAAACGCATAACAATATGATACGGAAGACATAGATGAAAGGAAAGAAATGAGTAAAAGTTGCGAAGTAGTCAACGGTCCAACGAGCGAAATGATAAAAAGATAATAACTAAAACCGTAGAATATAAACAGCCAAAGAAAAATAATGATAATGCCAAATTAAGAACTTTGAAAATAAGAAAAGAAGTAGAAGCGTAGGAACTATGAAATGTAAATACTACGCGAAAGGAACTGCAGATATCGGGATGGCCAATGCATATATGCACAGCCCACATTATGCAAAACGCATTACACAAGTGGATACTGCAAATTTGATAAGAAATGCTGTTCCACCATCTTACGGTCTGCAACACTTATGCAAGATATGGAGTTGCAAAATGGAAAAAATGCCGATACCACCACCCTCAAAGGAACGCAACGAGTGAACAGAAAAAACGAACATCAAGGAAGAGTGCCAATTTTTTAGACGCAGCCAACACATTTCAGCTGCTAAATACTATCCAACAATTACAAAATCAGCTGACAAATATAGGAATCCGAGAGCCGGACAGAAGGTACGAACAAAGGCACTTCATGCGTTATCGGGACAACAGGTACCGACAAAGATAAAAAGAGGTAAATTCTCGGAGGACCACAGGCAACGAAACCGGCACCCACATTGGAAAACAAATCGAACCACCTGTATGCGAAAAAGAAAGAGAAAAAATAAAAATATACTAGCCAACATACGGCCTTAAATCAAACCATTCCACGAACAAAGTTGTATACCTGAAAGGACTCATGCAAGAAGCCGGAGCAGACTTTGCATGCCTCACGGAAACTCATCTAAAGGACTGCCAGGCGAACTGTGAAAATTGTGAGTCCTCTATTGACAAAAAAGAAATACAAATTGACAACTATAACATTCCCCGAGCCGACAGAACATGAGACGTAAAGGAGGATGTGCTATTTACACACGCGAAAGGCACATAGCAGAAATGGCTACAAGTACCTCAACAGCTACGTAGAATGTGTAGCAGCAAAAATTGAAAAATTAAATATGGTACTAATTGTAATGTACAGACCCCAAACACGCCAACCTCAAAATTTTCAGATTCCATTACAGAGGTAAGAAACTGGGTAAAGATCCCATTCATGATCCCATTCATGAAATATAAAAGGATAGGAAAAATATATGATACAACAGGACAAGGGGGGCACACGAGAAGACCAGGAGCAGGTAAAAATGCTACTAGCTTTAGCTGTTGAATTTATGTTAACGCACGAAATAACAGAAAACACAAGAAAAAACTACCTAGATTTTGTATTCACAAACAACAGTCATCTAATTGATAAGGAAGAAATATCCCCAACTATGATATCGGACCAAAACATCATTGAAATAACTATAGTGAACACGTTTTATTATTTACTTTCTTCATTATTTACTCTACTATCGGCTCTTTATTTCATTTATCGCTTGCTTTCTCTACACTCGTACCGTATAAGATTCTGGTAGCCACGCCGACTATGAAAGCCGTTACAAAACAAAGGGGGGTTCATTAACACTCTTTTAACACTTGTTAATATTTTATTTACTTCCGAAAATGGTTTAAGTAATTTAGGGGGATGCGAGTACGGAATTTTACTATAATTTTACGTCGGAGAGGGGCACAAACAATTAATTAAATTTTACGTTACATGGCGCCAACCTCACGCTTAACGCGCTGCCTAAAGACTGACTCCTTTGGGGTAGCCCGCTCTGTCGGCCTCTGTTCAGGATTGCCAAACAATTTCAAACAATTTCACAATTATTAGTAAATGATTTATATTAAACATTATAATCTTAATTAAACAAAAATTAATATTTTTAACTAGGCATTACTACACTCGCATCACCCCCTTGAAAATAAGTTTTTCATTAGGAAAACTTATTAATATCGTTTAACAAATTTAATAAATTTATTCAACAAATTTATATATTTTGCAATTTTTTTTTTTTTTTTCTTTAACAAATTCAAAGTTGATAGACAAGAAATAATTAGAATGACAAATTCCACACATATTTTTGTATCATATTATAAAAATCGAAAACTTTATAATTTTCACATTTGCATAAAATAACATTTCACACTATAATTAAATTACAACCTGTAACTAATCTACACATGCCAAAAAAAATAACGAAAATTTTCTTACATTGGTTACACAAATTTCAAGTTCACAATCTATTCCAGCGATTTCTCATCAAAGATCGCTTTACATTTGAAACAATTATTTGTATAGTTATACAGTTACTATCAGGGCAACATAGAAAAAAATAAGAAAAGTTTACATAAAATACTGACCAAGAGCGCACATACTATTTCACGAAAAACACAACAAATATGGGCAATAATCGCACCCTTTCACTTATAATTTCATTACATAATAATCAGTACATTAATTTGCTGGACGTTGTTTAGATCACAATCCGCACGCTGACAACGGACTTCTTCAATTTTCAATCGCAGCTCTCCTGCTCACTTCACTAGAATGCAAGGGATTGCATCAATCAACATGCAACAGGGCAGCACGCTATAATGGTTCCGCTCTCTCTCCAAATGGCGAAAAAAAAAACAAGAGAGACGTCCAATTCTAAAAGGATCAGGGGGGGAGATATACTGAAAGCGGGACCACGCGCTGGAATTGGACGGAATTTGCAATTCTAGAAGTCGATGAAGAAACTCGCCTTGTCTCATCTCCACTTTTGTCGGTGAACGCTGCTCTTCCTACGTCCAACAATCAAACGATCACTCCGCCGTAGGCCGTTTCCCAACGAACCTACTGTATGTCTGTATGGACAGTACAGTCGTAAACACCCGTTCAAGCTCACGTGGCTTGCCTACCGCGTGCTACGACACATATTTAGCGAAGCATTCGAGCAGCGTGACCAGCTACTGCCCGAAAAATACCAGTAGACCATCTTCGATCGAAACTTTCGTGTGCCAAGACCCTGCACACGTAAATTTCTCTTCTCTTCCGAAACTGTCCTGCGCCAAGTCCCTGCGCATTCGGTTCCTCTCTTCTATCTCTTCTCTTCCGAAACCATCCTGCGCCAAGTCCCTGCGCAGTTGGTTTCTCTTCTCTCTCTCATTGGTGATCGATCACCTATCCGGTCGACTAAACTCAATGGATGGAACTCGGATTCAACTTGGTTGCCTCCAAACCGAGCCTTTTGAAATTTTGAAAAAAAAGTTTATTCGAAACGTGTTTCTGTACTGCTTATCATTTATTTAATATTTAATTTACCGAATTTTCTCGACAGTTCACTTCGAAACAATAACTACACATTTGCTCTGGCCAAATTCACGGAAAAAAAAATTACACATCTCAAAATTTCGCAAAAATTTAATCACATCTAGCTACCAATAAGGTCACTTATGGCAGTTACAGCGGAGAGATAAAAAGGTCATAAAACTACGAAACAAAATTGTACAGTATAAATATAAAAGCGCCCATACATAGCTGTTAGTATAATTTAAGAAATATTATTGTTCAAACTACCGTCAGAAATCACATCAATACTTTTAAATACAAAAGACAAAAGAACCCAGAAACTTCATGTCATCACTTCTCTGACAATCATGAACCCTCTTGCCCTTTGAGGAGGAGCACACAAAGACGCCACAAAAACGTTACTGGCTATCTAGAAGGCTCCATTTCCGAGTGTACACTTGAGCCAATGTTTCAAATGCATTAGTTAACCCCGACTGAAGGTTTAAACAATAATAATTTTCTAAAACAGTTATTAAAAAGTAAAAAAAATTTAAATATTACTACCAAAAATTATTTAATACAGTAATTCCAACTTGAAACTCTAAATTTCATGAACCCAACTCGTAATTCACAATTTACATCTGAGACACAACTCTCTCCTTCAACAGAAACCCCAGTATGGTTTGCAAATCACAAAAATCCCAGTAATTTATCGTTTCCAAGTGAAACTACAAATTTGCATAGTTATACTAAATAAGAATAGATAATATGCACTCAAAATACACGCAACCTACTGTAAACAAACACAAAACATTGCATAATCAGAGCGGTCGCTTTGTTTGTAAGCGAACCTCTATACAAATATCCCTAACCGAATGAAACTGCATTATATCCTGACAATTTTGTAATCTTTTCTACGCAAACGCTCGAACTAAAAAAAGACATTTTTCATTTCTAATACCCAAATTAATATCAACTCAAAACATCCTTTTTAGAATACAATCTAAATTCCAAATAAAAATTTAACCATTTTCATTGAACTGGAAGAAAGAAATAAAAATCGGCCTACCTATACAAATAAAATTGAATGCATTTATAAAACGTAAAGAAACTATATGAAAAATTTCTACACCAATTTCTGTAATTCAAAAAAATTATAATAATATCCAGATTTCATAAAATAAGTGTAACGTACTCACATAGGCCCCCACAATAAAAATAAAATTTACTGCCGCACTTTTAGGCCTATAATTAATAAATTCCATGTTACGCGTGGAAAGCACAATTTAGAATTTAATGCATAACATTTGTGCTTATTAAAGAAAAATCCTATGATTATTTATTAAACCAATTAAAATTTTGTTAAATAACTAAGAATTTAATACTCAGACATATACCATAGTGACGGTCAATATATGAACAATATTTAACGATAGGCCTACAACAAATCCTTCTTTAGTACAATACAAAGGCCATTTTACAAAATATGTCGGAATTTTCGTGAAAATGAACGAAAGGAACAGAGAGAAAAAAAAGATAATCAGCCTACCTACCAAATTTTATGAGTATATAAATATATATAATTATATATATATAACTAACATATACGTATAAGTTAATATGTAAGTGTATAATTAATGAGTATATAAAAAAATCCAACAAAAATTTATAGAAAATTTCACAACACAATTTCTCTATTTCAGTTAAACGAATTTAGCTTATTTTGAAGTCTTAACACAATCCTATACGGCCAGCCTATAATCTGACAAATTAATATGTTTAAGATTATTTTTCGACTGTCCCTTAAAATGTAACTTAATCCTATTTAGCGCGAAGCGAAGCGAAGCAAAAAGCCCGTAAACCTACATAAACAATAAAATAAACCTATCATTATAATTTATGTACAACCAATCGAAATATAATAAAAAATCTGCTAATGAAACCCAGAAAATTTTTCATGTTCATGAAATGTTTTACAATACTATATATGTATATATACCTAGAAATGCGGTACAAATTTTCGCTGAAACATTTTGAAAGAACCGTATAAAATGTGTATCACACTGTATTTAAACTAACATAATTTACTTACGTACAAATTCAGTAAAATTTATTTATTAATCGTTATTCTTATTATTATTATTATTATTATAATTTCTAATTCCAAAAGTTTTAAGTAGGTAGGTTTTAGGACAGGAGAAAAGGTGAACGAAATGAAGTGAAAAGAATTGAGTCTCGGCAGCGACGAACGATTTAAAATATACCTCTCCGACGGGCTGAACGAAAGCTAACGAATTCGGAAACAAACGACTCTGAAATTTACTGTTACTCAAATGTTTTGACTCCAGCGGAAAACCGACTCTGTAACGACTAAAATAAGTTTTGAGTCTCTAGACTCAATCTCAAACAAAAAAATTTTGACGCGCGAACTTTTTTGAAGCGACGCGACTCAGAATAATTTGGAATGTAAGGGGCGCCATTTTGAAATTTGCAATGAATTTTTGTTTAATTTGATAATTACTCTAAAACGGGTAGCGAAACAGAATATCTACTAATTTTCTTTATACGGAGAACGTGAAAACGATCGTGATTAGTCGAAAGAACACGCACAAATTTTGAATTCCTATTTATCAGAAACGAAAAAAATAATGCATCAGCCTAACGGAGTACATGGGTTCGTATTATTAAATTGATAACAATTTAATAAGGTTAGCTGCCACCAAATATAGTGAACACGTTTTATTATTTACTTTCTCTTCATTATTTACTCTACTCGGCTCTTTATTTCATTTATCGCTTGCTTTCTCTACACTCGTACCGTATAAGATTCTGGTAGCCACGCCGAGACTATGAAAGCCGTTACAAAACAAAGGGGGGGTTCATTAACACTCTTTTAACACTTGTTAATATTTTATTTACTTCCGAAAATGGTTTAAGTAATTTAGGGGGCGAGTACGGAATTTTACTATAATATTTTACGTCGGAGAGGGGCACAAACAATTAATTAAATTTTACGTTACATGGCGCCAACCTCACGCTTAACGCGCCGCCTAAAGACTGACTCCTTTGGGGGTAGCCCGCTCTGTCGGCCTCTGTTCAGGATTGCCAAACAATTTCAAACAATTTCACAATTATTAGTAAATGATTTATATTAAACATTATAATCTTAATTAAACAAAAATTATTCTTAACTAGGCATTACTACATAACAACTAATATAAAGGCAACAGGAAAGGAAAGAATACGCACAACAGAAAGAAGCAAATTCGAAATTTTTAATTTTCACTCCAAAGCTATAAACCTGGAAGATGTGACATCCAGCATGGAAGTAATAGATTGGAAAACCAATTTCGAGGCCAAGACAACGGAGGAGATGCTAATGACGTTAGAGGAGAAGACGTTAGAAATTGTGGAAAAACATATCCCAAAGATACAACAAAGAGGAAAGAAGCAGGTTCGAGAGACAAAAGAGGGCATTTTTTCGAAAGAGAAAAAGTGACTGCAAATTAAATAATTGTAAAGATAACAACATCAGAAAAATATTAAATGATAAACTGCAAAGTATCGATGTCGTCATACAGGAACTAATCGAGAAGCATACAGAAAAGAAGAAGACGACGCTATAGAAGCGATAAAGGCTAACTCAAAGTAATTCTATAATTTCGCAAAAAGAAAGTCGAAAAACCATGCGACTATCGGACCTTTAAAAAATGAGAACATTGCTTTATCTGATGATCTAACAGAAGTATCTGAAATATTAAGAGCTCAGTACGAATCATCTTTCAGTATCCCAAAAACTGACAAATTGATATGCGATAGAAACGCGTTCTTTGAAGAAGAACCACAAGAAGAAAGTATAACGGATTTCGACTTTACGACGGATGATATAACAAATCCGTAGGAAAACTAAAAACACACTCAGCGGCAGGAACGGATAAATGGACGAATGCAATCGCTGAGCCCCTATACTGGATATGGAGAAGATCACTAGACACGGGAGAAATACCGGGGACCCTGAAGAGCGTAAACATGGTCCCAATATATAAAGGAGGAGATCGATCCGAGGCCAAAAATTATAGGCCAGTGTCGCTTACATCTCATCTCACTAAAATATTTGAAAGAATAGTTAGACAGAAAATCTATGACTTTTTGGAAACTCAGAAAAAATTCAATGATAACCAACACGGGTTTCGGTCAGGCAGATCACGCCTATCACAACTAATGGAACACCACAACAACATTATTGATTCCCTTGAAGGTAATGAAAACTATGATGTACTAAACACAGACTTTGCTGAAGCGTTCGACAAGTGTGACCACGGAATCATAATACATAAACTGAAATATGGGAATAACAGGAAAAGTAGGGAAATGGATATATAATTTCCTTAGTGAGCAGCGGCAAGTCGTTACAGTACAAGGAGTATCTTCATCAGAATCAGAGGTCCTCAGCTCAGGACCACAAGGAATAGTATTAGCTCCACTACTCTTCATAATCATGCTAACTGACATAGATGAGGACGTTACCAGAAACAGCACAGTAACACCCTTTGCGGATGAAACAAAGATCAGTAGAAAAATAAGAAACCCAGAAGACGTAGGATCTCTACAAACCGACATAAACAGAATCTACAAGTGGACGGAAGACAACAATATGAAGTTCAACACCGAGAATTTCAGCTATTACTGTACGGAAAAAGAGAAGACCTAAAATCTATGGAATATTATATCGCAAATGGACAGGAAATTCAGAGAAATTCCAGAGCAAAAGATTTAGGGTTGTAATGACAGATGATGCGAAATTTGAAACACAAAATAAGATAGCAGTAAACAGAGCAAAGAGAATAACGGGACAGATATTGAGAACCTTTAAACGAAGGGATAGGAATGTAATGATTCCTCTACTGAAAACCCTGATCATACCCAAATTGGAATACTGCTCGGTCCTAACATCCCCATATAAAAGAAGACATTATACAGCTGGAAGGGATCCAGAGAAGCTTCACGGCCAAGATCAATGGGTGCAAAGAACTAAATTACTGGGAAAGGTTACGCGAACTAGACCTATATTCACTGGAAAGGAGAAGAAAGAGATACACCATTATTTACACTTGGAAAATAATGGAGAAACTAGTCCCTAATCTTCCTCTGAACCCTATAACTCCCCAAACAATGGTGGACGGTAGAAACGGTAGAATGTGCCGTATTCCCAAATTGAAGGCGAGACAGGGAACATCCTTAACTCTGAAAGAAAATAGTTTTGTAGTGAGAGGACCTAAACTGTTTAATCAGTTGCCCAAAGACCTAAGAAACACGAATGGAGTTGCAGTGGACATCTTCAAAAGAAGACTAGACGCCTCGATCAGAACAATCCCCAATGAGCCGGGCGTACCTGGCTATGTGAGGTGGAGAGCACAAGAATCCAATTCACTACTTCACCAGGCGAAATGAGAAATAATCGCGCGAAACCTTTGTAAGGTTCTAAGGTAAGGTAAGGTGTATATAATATATATATATATATATATATATATATACAGGGTGGGCGGAAAGTAGCTCCCTATTTTGGATTGGTAAAAAAACACGTATATTATCCATTTATTTCAGAAGAAATAATATGAAAAGGTAGGCATACATGGTAGGTTTTCTCTAAAATTCAATGTGGGCTCCAACTCTTTCCACCAGCTTCTGGAGCCGCCCAGGAATGGCGTCCACTGACTTTAGCAGGAACTCCGGCGGGATGGAGGACATGACTTCCCGAATTCGGTCCTCCAGTTCTTCCAATGTCCTCGGTTTGGTGCGGTAGACTTCTTCCTTTATCCACCCCCAAAGAAAGAAGTCGCACGGTGTCAAGTCGGGGCTCCTGGCTGGCCATTGATGTGGACCACGACGACCCATCCAACGCCCAGGGAAGTGGGCATCCAGCCACTCACGGACAACAATGGCCAGCCAGGAGCCCCGACTTGACACCGTGCGACTTCTTTCTTTGGGGTGGGTAAAGGAAGAAGTCTACCGCACCAAACCGAGGACATTGGAAGAACTGGAGGACCGAATTCGGGAAGTCATGTCCTCCATCCCGCCGGAGTTCCTGCTAAAGTCAGTGGACGCCATTCCTGGGCGGCTCCAGAAGCTGGTGGAAAGAGTTGGAGCCCACATTGAATTTTAGAGAAAACCTTCCATGTATGCCTACCTTTTCATATTATTTTTTCTGAAATAAATGGATAATATACGTATTTTTTTACCAATCCAAAATAGGGAGCTACTTTCCGCCCACCCTGTATATATATATATATATATATATAGCAATACCTAATTATAAGTTTCGATTTGTTTCTTCATGGTTAGGAATTCGCCATCTTTAAATCGACCAAAACCGCAGTTAAATTTTTTAAACAAAAAATTAAATTATGGCCATTGATTAGCAAATCCAGCATTTCTCCCAACGAGAACAAGACAAAAAGTAAGAAACAAATCGAAGTGTCTCCTTTAGGAAATGTTGTTTTCTTGTTTATGTGAGTTTTTTTCATCTTTGACAAATCAGGTTGAAAGGTTTTGTTCAAAATCGGATGTTCGCCTTGTTTCCTTGTTTATTTAGTCTTTATCCTATAAGAGTTCTTTCGTTTTAGTCTCATTCTAAATTACGAGAGTTTTCGTGGTTAAAATTACACAGATTTTGCTTTATCCGAATCTAGTTAAGCTATTTTAATTAATTTAATCGACTTTCCTACGAATAGTGTCTTTGCATGGTTATATCTGTTGCTGACATTATTTAGAGAGAGAGAGAGAGAGAGAGAGAGAGAGAGAGAGAGAGAGAAATGTTTATATCTTCACTTTCATTTTCACCTTTCAGTAGCCACATGCAATGAACTTTCTTCTTTAACTCGATATGATCTAAAGGCGCATTTTCAAACCTCTTACGTGGGTGAATTGAAGACATAAGGCATGCTAACAAAAGCCAAATCAAATGAAAGTGAACAGAGTTCAATCAAATTAAGTGAATTCCGATACTCTTTATTTGAAGTAGAAACATTACTTCCCGTGGAAGGGCACTTGAATTTCAGATCATGAAATTAAGAGTCTGGTTCTGCCTCAACGGGAGATGACCTGTCGAATAGGCACTGAAAATATGCCAATGACGTCGGGAGCAGGGACGTAGCCAAGGACGGAGGCGGCCCCCCCCCCCCCCCTTGGAAAGTCCAGGAAAAAATCCGCGGTAATTACAACCAAGGTTCCCCGCCAAACTATAACATTTAACAATTTGGTATCTATATATAAAATAATGGAAGGAGTGTCTGTATATATTATATATGTTATTTAAGCGATATTTTGCGTCTTTTTTTTTAAACATGTATCGTACTGAATTACTGAAATATGAAGCGCGGGGAAACTGAACTTACCTTATACGCGAGTTTCATTTGGATCTCTTCTAATGATTTCGTTATTCATAGATATGTTTACTGTTAAACGTGTATACACTAAATAATTGTATGCATGAAATCAATAAATGTGTGAATAAAATAGTTACTTTCTTTGTTAAATATGAAAACTTTAGGATCAATACCTGAGTTCAAATTTCAGAACATACAAGTATAAGGTTGTAACATAAATTCTGCTCGATTAGAAAAAGGACGACAGATAATAAGTAGTATGGGAGCAAAAGGTTAGAGTGCAATGCAATTGCAAATGTTGAGCAATGTTGCAAAGGGAGGGAGGGAGAATGTTGCAAGAGGTTATGCAACAAAGGGGGAAATGTTATGCAACAAGGGGGAGGGGTTATCCCCTAACCTCTTTGGGGGAAAGGTGGGACGGCCTCACCCTCCCAAAGGGGTATACCTAACCAAAGAGAGGGAGAGAAAGGAGGAGGGTCTTTGGGGGAGAAGGTGGGACGGCCTCATCCCCCAAAGGGAAACCTAACCTAAACTTTAACCTAAGAAGGAGAGAGAGGTGTTCGCCTGACTTCTGCCAGACGCATAATGAGAGTTATTCCGAGCGCCGATGTCTTATAAAGTCCTAATCAGCCAGTTGTTTTAATCCACCAGTTGGCTTAGAAGTCTTCTTAGAAGGCGTAAATGGCTTGTTCAGGTGTACATTATTAGGGTTGAGTTGCCAGATTGCGCTATTTATTTAATTAAAGCATATATTCTTGACAGTTGGCTTTCCGTCAGTTGGCATTATCCGACAGTTGGCTTAATCCGCCAGTTGACATAGAAGACCTAGAAGGCAGATGTATTTATTAATTAACTTTTCAGCTGCCAGATTGCGCTATTCAGATATTCTTGACAGTTGGCTCAGAAATCCATCAGTTGGTTTAGAAGGCGTAACCAGCCATTTGATGTGCATATAATTAAATAATAATATCGTTTATATATATATATATACACAACCAAAAGAATTAAATAAAAGACCATCACATCATTCTGTTCATTTAGACGAATTATTGGAATAAATTTCACCAAATATATAGAAAATAAATATACAATCCTATACAAACGATGGAATATATATATGATCAAAAAATAAAATAAAAAATATTAATAGCATAAAAAATACGAACAAGGAATATATATATATATATGTATATATATATATATATATAATAATAAAAAATAAAATAAAATAATATACAATACGATGGAGTATAAACATCAATATAAGAGTACAGGAGAAATATATATATATATATGTAGTTATATTAAATAGTTAAATATATTGAAAATAAAAAATAATAATATACAAAACGATGGAGTATAATCATCAACATATTAGTACAGGAAAAAAATGTTTGTATATATATATATATATATATATATATATATATATACACATATACATACACAATTATATTAAATAATTAAATATATTGAAAATAAATATACATCAAAATACATTCACTTTGTTCTACTACGCTTAACTAAAACGCTCAACTCGCACGTAATCGAGTCTATAGTCACATCATTATTGCTTTGCACTACGCAGTAAATACGATTTAACATGATTTCACCGCTCAAGGTGTGCGGGCGCCTATACTCGATGTAAATGGCCTTCATTTCGTTCAATACTATTTTTGTGCCCACTTTACATTCGGTTGGCAAGTTATTTTAAACACGGATAGAATACAATCAAAAGCAGCACAAAGAGGGTATCGTTAGCCACCACATTATTATTAAATACAGTTTATAACACTCCTTTCCAATCGAGGGTTTTTCTTACCTACCCGAGCTTTTCAATCGTGAACTCTTCTTCACAACCATAGCGACAATTGAAATAATCTCCAAGTCGTAACGACAGCTGCTCATTATATAGAGGTACAATTCTTCAGGGTGAAAGTGTAGGCGAGCTCTGCTCTGTACCAAAGTTCATGATATTTCGAAGAGTCTAAATATTTTAAATAAGCATCCAGCTCTAGACCATTCTCGTCTGTTCATTCCTACATTCGATAAATCCGTCGAGCAGAGAGATGTATGCGTATTCAAAACCGTGTCAAAATAAATCATATCGTAACACGCGCGTCTAATATAGGCTTCAGCTTGCGGAATCCGACGATTTCAAACATTCTGTCGAGGATGAATCGGTTTCGCATAGGGACAAGAACGTTATTATCAGATGCATTCTTCCATCAGTCGTATATCAATGCATGGCTGATCGTTATTTATACACAACGTACAAACAACGGCATATAGGGGGCATCACTAATCTGTTCTCTTCTTGTACCTACACCTAGGTATTTTATAACGGTCCTCACCCCACTTCTCAACTATCACGAAGACTTATTCATCTCCTCAACACTTAAATAAATAACATTACGTTTACCAGAGTTTTTGTCTACAAATCGTTTCAAGTACATAGTTAATGGCACCGGTTTCACGCCTGAACACGCGCAATGACTTCATCACGGACACATCGTACGCGGCATTGAGAATGCTTCTCAAAGGAAGTTCCATCGTATTCGAGGAGTGCACGTCCAGTCGGTTCAAGCTCTGAGATGACTATGAGCCACGGGTGGGCGGATCGGCTCGACGGGGAGTGAGTCACACCATAAGCTGTTGAATCGTGTACGGATTTGTTCTAGCATGAATCATACGAGTACTTGTAGCCATTATACCGGCAATTTTCCGACAATGGGGTAATTTCAGTTTTAATGTTTTATGCGCACTAGACGTTCTCCACACATTAACAATCCGGTGCACTATTTGAGAGAAACATGTGACCGTATTTATCCTTTTGTTTAACAATCGATACTCGTCTCTAAATTCTATTAAAAATCACACAGTCCTTTAGCCACAACCTCACTGCGAACCTCGTCATGATATATATGAATGTAGTGGTAAAAGTACTTTAGCTTGTCCATGATGACAAGGTTCACATTCTCAGCCGCAGGGTACGCGTACTCGGTATGATGCAGCATGACATAATACCGCCTGTCACACACTCATCAACAAGACTCATTATCCATATCCGTTGCTTCTCTTCTGCACGCGTTGTTTCTTTCACCTCACGGTATATGTACGCTTTTATACAGTTTAGCCCTACAACGTAGTCCATTACGTCGTTTGTGCCGCGAAATCCGGCAATACTCTCGCCAGAATATCCATAGAGTATTTGAACATCTTGTTCCTTCGCGCGATTCAATGTAGCCTTAAAAGTCTCAAAGGAGGGTGGGGTAGGTCGTCTTTCAGTATTCACCACATCTTCCGACTTTACCGAATACCACTTCATAAACGTCGAACACGCAATATCAAAAGTAGCCATCACTATTTTTCGTCTACGTGAGAAAATACACGTCTGAGCTCCAGGGTTTGCGAGGTCAACTGAGCACGCCGGGTAGAGATATGCCCAGGTAGTAGCAGGAGTCACATGACGAGCTCACAGTGGGCGGAGCTTAGGATTGTGTACACGCACGCACACAAAGGAGAAAATGAAACCCTAATTGAAACAAATATACGTAATAAATAAACATATCGTTAACAATATATATATATATATATATATAAACAATCAAGGATTAAGGTATCCAAAGGGTACGGTATCATAGGTACCAGGCACCTGGTAACGTTTCCTATAGGTGTTACGGCATACCTTCGTGCCCCTAAGTTCCTTCACACACCCCAGTTTCTGCGCCCGAAAATTGTGGGTCCCCACAGTCAGTTGGGGTGGATGGTTCCTCATCTTCCAAGCACACTAGATCCTTCAACGAGTCAAAGTTAACGACTCGTCGGTTCGCATGGTTAAGCGTGATACCCTTAGCCTTCACGATATATTTCATATCCTCCCACCCTCACCCGTACCCCATACGTTTTTGGCCCTGTTGATACAAATGAGTCAGCGTATGCACCATCACCATACTCATCCTTGATCTCGTCAGTTAACTCTCCGAGGAATTCCCCAATAGGAGGCATGTATTCACCCTCCCTCTCTGTGAATATTACGCTATCTGTGTCAGCGTACAGCACCCTCCGCCCAAGAGAGTGCAGTAGTCCCCAAAGCTTGATGCGGGCGTAGGCCGTTGTGAAGCTGGCTACAGGTATGTTTGTAACCCGTGAGGTATCTGTGGCCAGTTCGGTGATGTTACTTTATTATGTAAGTATACCTACATTCACGATCTCCATAACCTCTTTATCGGGAGCGTTGGCATAATCCCAGACTTCACTATAACTTTGTGCCAAATGAACGTTCCCTTTGCCAGTATTCTGTGCAAATTTTCCCAAAGACTGTTTAGACACAACTTTGCACTAAAGCGCTTGCCAGGATTCTTAACAATTTGGGAACGGTCAAGCTGTATACCTTCACGGGCACGGTAACGCTGAATATAAGCCGTTTTTTCATCTTCGGTATCAACTCCTCGCGGATACCCCGATGCTTCTACCTTATCCTTCAAAAAAGCGTTTATATATGGCGTGAAAAGGTTGGGTAGCTTCTGAAACCTCCACACCTCATGTATCTTCAATATTCTGTATCCATGGCGAACGGCTAGGTCCAGCTCAGGGCTTGTATATACACCTCTGATCTTACGCTGATTGGTTGTATGATTACAATCCCGTTGTTCTCCTCTGCGCACTTCACGCACAGGGGAAACATGAGCTTGTGATCTATAACGACGGGTAAGATCGGCATCCATAAATCGCGAAGGGGTGAGCACGTCTATGAAAGAGTCCAAAGTAGCGCTCACTCAAGTTAGCTGAGAACTCCTCGATGGTTGGCATGGCGGGGCCCACCAGTTTTTCAGGTGCACCTACGGGTACGGATTGTTCTTCATCACGTAGGGATATAAAGAACAGAAGTCGTAGTAATGGAGTTTCACGCCCTCCGTAGCGGAAAGTATAGCTTGAATGGATTTGTACGCCCTCCAACAAGCTATCGCCGCATTTGAGGATCCAACACCATTGAACGTTGATGGCCCTTATTTCTTCACGGTACTGCTCATCGGTTTCCATCCGTGCATCATACTCATGCTCCCACACGATCTTGTGAGTGAACTGGGAGCCTATAAGTTGATCGCGGTTACGGGTCCATGCGAGGCTGTCGGCGGGGGATCTTCCATGGAGGTCCCCTGTGACGGCACACTCAGGGCGCGGGCATCCATGCCACCAGCAGCCGTTAAAGGAGTACACAGTCTTCTCACCAGTGGTTGGATCCTCACTTAGACCATCAACCCAAAAAACACGACCATTGACCTTAATGGGTACTTCCCCGTGTTGCGGGCGTGTTTTATGTATACCCCGGTCTGTTGCTGTAGGTGTATGAGCAGTAAATAGCCTTGTGCCCATAACTGCGGGATTGTTTCTGTGAATGACGGCTAAGGTGTCTTTAGGCATGAAGTTATTCTTGAACACCGTAAAAATAATGAGGCGATCGTGGTTGCGACTTGCAGCGGATCGCATTTGAAACGGGCTATGTACATCCTTCTAAAGGCCTGGAAACATACTCTAAGCACGCGCACATCATTCACGCAATAACGCTCACATTCATCAGCTATATTGTATGGACTAGTTTCATTAAAACTGTTGTAGCGGTCAAAATCTTCACGCTCACTATCACTCATGTTGGTGTAGTTAAAGTAATGTTTGGGTGGAGGTAGTCCTACGTAATTTAAAGTTTCGTTAGTGAGGAATGTGTAAGGGAAATACCCTTTTGAAACTTCGCGGCTACGCCATGACCTTGGGTAGCTTGGCTAATTTACAAGGTGTGAATAATGTATCTTTAAACTGAACATTACCTCTTATCTGCATTTGTATAGTTTGTTCCCTTTTCAAGGGGTCGCCTGTAAATATCTCAGATGACTCGTGTTCAAGCAATCCTTATAAAGGAACTGTGTGTCAAATTTTGCCCGTTATGGGCAAGAATATACACAGTCATTTTTTTAACTTGTCCGCTAATTTGACAATATAGGATACAAAGAGTTTCACAGGGCTGTCGTGTGCATCGTTTTAAAAACGTTTGTCCGTTTACCACATTTGTGACACTCATCACACTCGATCTCCATGCACTCATCAGATAGTCTGGCTTACAGTAAATGTGGAATAACCTCTTTGGTTTCAGCGTTCGTGTATGTTTCTATATCGTAGTACACGGTTATAAAGGGCTATTTTTAGGCTTAGCATCTTTCATATAACATACATGCTTCACCAGCCGCCTTATATTTTCATGACATGTAGAACAGTGAATTTCATCACATTTATGCTTGAAATTCCCCAATTATCCATCATGTGAAACATACCGCACTTACAAATCCTCATTTTCCTGCAAGTGCCAATTGATTTATGGAGCTCAAAGCATTTATTATTGAAAAATGTACGTCTACACACATTACATTCCCTCTTCTCAGCTTCAACTACACGACTTTTACATTTGGGGCTTTTACACTGCTCATACCATGTAGCATCCTTACAATGTTTCACTATATCATCAGCAAACTCGAGACATCCCTTACACAAATCATGATGCCTTCCATATTTTCGACTTTTATCATAACTAGCGTAGAGAGTCCTTATATTACGGATGGGAGATACGATGTTCCTGACAATCCTAAAATAAGTAGAGGTCTTGTACGATCTCTCACACAGCTTTTAAAAACATACACAGTCCTACGACGATCATCCATTCCAAATACAACTATACGAACATTCATTTCCTGCTCGACCCTTCTCAGCTCTTCAGGACCCATATTACACTCAAACTCAAGCTTACAATCTGAAGCCAGTTTACGGGCACGCTGCACAACCGTAGGCAGCCAAATTTTTGCGTTGTATTTAGCACAGTGAACATATGAGCTAAGACTATTGCTATAAAGCCGCAACCACGATCGACGTTTAAATGTTTCTGTAAATAATCGGAGAATTGAAATTAAGAGTATAAGGTGTGGCACTATGACCCGCAACCCGGAATACTCTGTCAATATCTATCGTGAAGTTGTCCATTTGAAGGCTGTACTACTTTGAGAGGCCTGCATTATACGACCCAAGATATATTCTATGTCTACAGCCAAGCGTCTGAACGGTATTACTACCCAAAAATCATCTACATCCCCGTCATCTGAACCGAACCTGAAGGACAACCTCGTCCGGACTTCACGTTCGTCGCGGTTCTGAAGGGCAAACTCCACAATACGTTCAACTACGCGTCGCAGTCCAACACGTTGCTATACATGGATCCAGGGTCAACCCTGACCACGTACCGATTTCTAGTCAGGGCAGGGGTGGGGTAGCGGTGCGCACCAACTCGAATGTTATACCTTCCTCCACAGCACGAGAAGCTGCTGCTGCTGTGGGAGGAAGTACCCGGAATTGAACAGGAATAAGGGGGTATATTTGAGGAAGGTACTATTGTGGGGGTTGTGTCGTAAGACGTAGAGGGTTGGGGCTCTATTACTGGGGTCTAACAACCGGCGCAATCCTGGCGCTTTATACCTGACGTGGAGGGTTCTTCATCATGCTTCCGCTTTGAATTGTCGCGTGCTACAGGTATCGCTGGTGAGGGTTCGTCAGCGGGGATGGATCTGTAGCTACACGGTCATCGGGGCATCTGTAATATCGATGATGGGGGGCTGTACATCGTCGTCATTCACGGTTCTGTGGAAGAAGAAAAACAAGAATATAAGGAGCAGCACTTAAATTTTGTTATATTTTGTAAATGACCCACTTAGGGGTGTGACGTGTTAGAGATGGAATCTGTAGAAAAATTCAGGTTCACAAGCCCCTCCACGTATTATATCTGGCCCTACAGGATGTGGTAAAACTGTGTTTATGCTTAAAATCATTAAAGATAAGGGGAGATGTTCTCAAAATTTGTGCATAAAGTAATATGGTGTTATTCGACGTATCAATCAGTGTTCAACGAGTACCAAGATGATATTTTGTCCACAAAGGTGTATATGACGTTAATTCGTTAAAGGGAAATGAGCATACAGTCATTGTAATTGACGATCTCATGTTGGAAATGGATAAAACGTTTGCCGAGACATTTACAGTGTTCTCCCACCATCTTAACATAAGCGTAATCATATCTATTTTTCAAAAATAGATACATGCGCGATGTGTCGTTAAATACCAATATCTAGTCTTATTCGCGCAACGTAGAGAGTGTCACAAATTGGGGATTAGCCAATCAAATGTTCCCGAATCAGCGTAAGGAGTTTTTGGAGGTTTATAAAGAAGCCTACAAGTCGGCGTTACGGATATTTGCTTTGTGACCTTCACCCGCGAAACACGTTTAGGGTGCTTCTAAGAACGAATATATTCCCAAACGAGCTGAAACGGTATATTCCAGAATGACAAATAGGCTGAAAAATACGTGAATTAATAAAAATCTATCAACGATTGCCCGGGCACTGCAACAGATGTTTGTTAAAAATATCGACTCCGACTTTTTAAAATGCATCTGTGAAATCTGTCTTAATGTTATAAAATGTAATGTTCCAATGAAACCCTCAGAAGGCTCGCCTACTCGTTACAAGAACATAATACGTACGCTCGCTCGTAAAAGTCAACGTGGGGAAGAAAAAGTGAGTTATTGTACAAAGAGGGGGACATTCCTCCCCATCTTATTTTCAGTTTTGGGACCTTTACTGACTAGATTAATATGATGAAGAAAGTGGTAGTGATTCCCAGGCGCGACTGCTTCGCATTGTACACATTCCCAACCATAGAGGGAAGAGTTTGAGCACTACATATGACAAGCCTCATTATGTGAATGTTGCAACTAATCTATTAACCAATATCTCAATACATATAAGAACGATTGAGGGAAAAAATTTCCCATTCGGTGATGGGAGCTTAACAGTGAAGCTACACTTTCGTCGCATTCAGTTATAATGACCCGAAGGCCTTTCACAGTCTATCCAGGGGTGAGATATCAGTGTGGGAGTGGGCTTGGCTCTATTTTTTCAACCATACTACGCACGGCTGTCCCATTGTTGAAGAAAGGTGCTAGACATCTCGGGAGGAAGGCGTTAGAAACAGGTTTTAACGCAGTAAAAGACATAATGGGTGGAGCTAAGCCTAAAGAAGCTCTAAAAAAAACATTTAAAACTTACACGGGACGAAATCATCAAAGATGCAAAGAGAAAAACGCGTGGTGGCGGAAAGAAGAAGAGGGCTGTCCGGAAGAAGGGGTTACCAACACGTGGCGCTAAACGTAAAAGAACATCAAAAAAGAAGTGTTCTAAGCGTATGAAACCTATGGCTGATCATTTTTTAACGGATATAAGCTGAAGACACTGCTCTCATGAATCATAAGCTGATTACTACTTGTCGAGAGAGGTGGCACTATTTCTGTCTCGTCATGGCGTGTTTCATCCATCCGTATAGCTCACAATGTTGTAAATCAGAACTGTCCCTCTTTGATATGCCCCCTACTCAGATCTCTATTGAGCATAGCGACTTTTTACAATTAACCCATTAAACACAATTAGTTTGCTGAGTGCCCCTATAGAATCCGTGATACCCAGCTCAGGCCCTTATTTTTTTGAGCTAAACTGCGTATAGCCCATTCTGATGGAACGGACTGCGATGATAGTTACTCTGCATACCCTGAAACCAACTTTCTACACTCCATATTCAGCCAGTGTGAGGTGTATTTAAATCATATTAACATTTCGGCAGGAACGGGTTATTATCACCTACGAGCCTATCTGGAAAATGTCCTCAACTTTTCAAAAGAAGCAAAGGATACCTTTTCAACTGCCGAGGCTATTATCAGACTAAAGACGAAAGTGGTATAAAGGATAAATTTAAAAATTGTAAAAAAGATGTACGAGTGTTTTGGACGTCTGTATACAGACTTCACATTCCAGGAGAAACTGCTTATGAATGGGGTAGATATGAAGTTAAAGCTCACCCGCACGAATCCTGAGATCTGCATAAATCTGGGACGTCATCAAGAAGAGGGCGCAAAGCCCGTTGTGATTCACATCATGGAAACATATCTGCGCGTACGGCGAGTGAAATTAAGTTCCCCGAAATATGTAGAAATTGAAAAAAATTTAATACACGCAACAGTAAAATATCCAATTAACAGAGTACAGATCAAACTATACACGGTGCCAGCCGGGTTGCCTCGAAGCAGCTAGAAAACGTGGCTCTGGGAGTTCTACCTAAAAGGATATAAATTGGAATGCAGGATCACGCTTCAACGAATGGAAAATATAAAAAGAGTGCCTTTAAATTCGAGAATTTCGGCCTTAAAAATATAACTCTATACGTAAATGGCGTTGCATTGGGCGGGACTATGGTTACGGACTACTCCTCAGACGCTGTGTTCTCGCTCTGCGCGAGAGCTTATAGCACTCTGGCCCATATTGCCGGTGGCTGTGACGAGCTTGGGTTTGGTGTAACGCAGAAAGAATTTGTCGATCAATTTAACCTTTACCCATTTGTTATTACCCCCGACTTATCTGCTAGTGTAAATAAACACAGTCAGATTGGAGTTCGCCGACCCTATAGACCTGCCTATTAGTGTACTAGTATATCTCGAATCACAAGTTCTAATAGAGCTCGACCGTTTCAGGAACGTTGTCACGGACTTTTAAAATGGACGCGAATACACTCCAGAGAGGAATAAAGAGTGACCGAGTCACACGCTCCAAATTTATCGGTGTGTTTGCGAAGAATGAAGCATTGAAATTGCCAACTATGAGAGATTGGTGTAGTCTTATCGTCAATACGGACATTGTGGGGAGTGAGGGGATTCATTGGTTTGCAATCTATTTTAAAAACAGGGAAAGAATGTACTATTTTGATTCACTCGGCATTTAGCCCTGGAGTGACCCTGTGGTTGTACAATTTATCGGACAGCTACATGTCCCTGAAATTGTCTGGAATCCTTGCCGTTTCCAAGGATATTTTAGTAATACTTGTGGCATGTACTGTCTTCATTTCTCCGGCACATGTCACTTGGGAAGGGATTTATAAATTTTTTAAAATTATTCGATTTGTGCGACACTGAGACGAATGATGAATTGGTATGCAGACGGATAAAAAAAGGTTCCCATTTGTACACACTCGTTGCACTGTGTAAAGTTTTACGTGTGTGTATATAATTGTAACTATATTGTGTAAAGTTTTACGTGTGTATGTATATATAATTATAACTGTAAAATGTCTCCGTTAATGTTAGTCTTATTTAATGAACGCTAGTTCTGTAAGCCGAATTGTACTAAAACACGCTTTCTACCATTTAATGAATTGAATGAAAATACAGTGTGTTTTGTTCTTAACCATAAAAAAACTACATTAGTTCCTTGATGACCTGGCATTCGTTGGACCGGATGTGAACCAATACCTCGACCTCGGTATTCAGGTCACTGGGTTGGCTGCACGGTAAAGCCTCCAAATCGTCGTCATTTATTTGCCTTTCATCAAAGCTGTCCGCGAAAAGTATCTATAACACGATCAAGTTCCGTATCGGTCCTTTAAGGAGAAATTAACATGAATAGTTCATACTGAATCTTTTTTAATTAAAGTAAATTTTTTCATAAATCGAACTGTATTCAGAAATCCTAGCTCAGTACTAATGCAAACTATTCTATAATTGAGGATAGTAGCTAATGAAACATTTACGATAAAATGTGAGGAGTAGAAATGTATTATTACAACCACACCATATATATGTGTGTGTGTGTGTATATATATATAGAGGCGGGGCCACCAGCTTGACCGTGTGAAGAGAGACCAACGCACGAAACAACATAAGGTTCATAAGGTAAGGTAAGGTGTGTATATATATATATATATATATATATATATATATATATATATGTATATATATGCCGAAATAACCACGAAGGCGACACAGAATGAATAATAATTAAGAATTTATTGTTTTTTACCAAAATACACACAGAGGAACATATATATATATATATATATATATATATATATATATATATGAAGAGAGAGAGGAGCTGGAAGGCGTTACAAGTACACTAATTTACAGCTCAAAAGGAAGATTATCTGGGTGTACTACGCATCATCATCCAGCACCGGGTAACGAGCCCGGGACCGGGTTGTTACTTTTGAGCCCAGTTAGGATATCTGCTTTATGATTATTATTTGGCCCGTGTGCTCTAATCGGCATTTTCTCTTATTGTAATTCTCTCTTCCCATATATATATATATATATATATATATATGGGAAGAGAGAATTACAATAAGAGAAAATGCCGATTAGGGCACACGGGCCAAATAATAATCATAAAGCAGATATCCTAACTGGGCTCAAAAGTAACAACCCGGTCCCATATATATATATATATATTATATATTATATATATATATATATATAATATATATGGGAAGAGAGAATTACAATAAGAGAAAATGCCGATTAGGGCACACGGGCCAAATAATAATCATAAAGCAGATATCCTAACTGGGCTCAAAAGTAAGATTAGCTGGATGTGCTACGCATCATCTGCCAGCACCGGGTAACGAGCCCGGGACCGGTTGTTAGCATAAAATGTCGATTATGGTGCAGGGATCAAATAATAATCACAAAGCAGATATCCTGACAGGTTTCAAAAGTAAGATTAACTGGATGTGCTACGCATCATCTGCCTGCACCGGGTCTCGAACCCGGAACCGCAGGCAAATCTTAAAAGTTTTGGTAATTCTAAAATCCTACCTGTAGAACTTTCTATAAATTTTTAAGTTATCAGAAACAAGCGTGTAATAAAATTTCACTTTCAAATAATAAAATTCACTGTCTAAATGACGTTATCAGGAAGGAAGATTAGCTGGGTGTGCTACGCAACGTCTGCCTCCCTAGGCTTCGTTTCATTACGGCTTTTTATAAATTATAACACTTGCACTGAATGAAACGTTAAGCCTTCCGCTTAAATCACAAACTAGTTTTTCAAAACGCATTTATTATGGCTTTTTATAAATTAACTAACACAGGCACTGAATGAATCGAAGTATAAAGCCCGATTCACAAATTAAATTAATTATTTACAGTTCAAGGCCGTCTTCATCGCTGTTTCTTTCTCACTGTCACAAATTTCTGCAATGCTTTGTTTTGAAAGTAGGGCGTTCCGGTCTGCCGCTGCGAAAAGATGAAGTGTAAACAGCGCTGCAGCATCTCCACCTTCAAACAACTGCGGGTAGCCGTAAAGGGTTTGTGATTTTGACTCATGGTGATATCTGTCGTTACTCGCTGATAAATACAAATGTTGTGGATTCCAGATGAAAAGACCCGCTTTTATATACACTATCCTAATTGTAAACACCCACAATAGCCGAATCACGAGTTTCCTAGTGGCCGTCGGTGAAATTTGGGTGGAGCATAACGTGTAAGCGTGGATGCCCACCAACCAGAGGTCCTGGCGATCCTCCCACTGGGGTGTAATTGGCTGATCCGTGAATTCTGGGGGGTGTCAGATATAACTTACCCATTCCATAGATTTCTTCCAGAAATGATTCGTTGAGAGAGAGAGAGAGAGAGAGAGAGAGAGAGAGAGAGAGAGAGAGAGAGAGAGAGAGAGAGAGAGACGCTTTGTTTGGAAAATAAAACTTTATATGAAGGATTTACAACCATCTAAAACTGAAAATAATTGAAAAAAATAAATTTGGAAATCGGGGACAGATCGCATTGGTTTAAAGTTTATGGTGTCGAGAGATTGGCGTGTAATAAATATCCATTTTATCATTGTGGAGCGAATGTATGTTAAATATCTGTTTTATTACCTTGCCTGTGGTGCATTATATGAGGGATTTAGCGAGATTGGAAGATAAATTTGGAAATCGGGGCAGTCCTTCGTATATATATATATATATATATATATATATATATATATATATATATGAGGGAATTTACAACCATCTAGAACTGAAGATAAATTAAAATTGAATTGTGGAGGGGTTATGGAGAGAATGGCCGTATCATAAACTTCTGTTTTATTACCTTACCTGTGGTATATATATATATATATATATATATATGGGTACTTAGCGAGATTGGAAGATAAATTTGGAAATCGGAGCAATTCGCATCGGTTTAAAGTTTATGGGGGTTTAGAAGTAAAATTCCGTGAACAAGTTTTGTTTTAGATATGCGTTTTAAGATTTTTCATTAATTTCACTGGTATGCATATGAAATTTTTTTGTCTGCTGTGAAGGTTTTTTCAACTCATTATATAATTCGACCATGCTGAATTCGAAAATGACATTGGTTTTCCTCAATCAGGTCAGGTTTTTTCTCTATTGGCCATTTATTATAAGTCCAATTTTATCCCCAAATTTATTGATTTTTTTAGCTTAAACACTGTAGATACGAGTAATATTATAAGAACACTCGTGAAAAATGAAAACATTGTGTGAATAAATACTTTTATTCATACAATGAATATGGAAAAAAGTTTATTGAGGAAGGAATGAAGTTTTTTGGCTTTCCGTCTATGTTTTTCTTCGGGCACGTCTCGCTTCAAACACCAGCAATAGTCCGCCAGCATATTGATATCCCAGTTTCCCTGGTACATCTCTTCCATTATTTTGATATCTTGGTGAAATCGTTCACCCTGTTCCTCACTATAATCCCCGCAATTTTCAGGAAAATAGTCCAAGTGGGACCACAAAAAGTGCATTTTTATGGACATGCGCGACCCATGAGCTTTGAAAGCTTCCATCAAGTTTTCGACAACGGACTCGTATTCTGGACTTCTACGCTTGCCAAGAAAATCAGTGACAACTGATTTGAATGCCTGCCAGGCATTCTTCTCAGTTGGAGTCATTGCGTTTTCGAACTGAGTATCCTTGATCAAAGTTCGAATTTGAGGACCATCAAAAATCCCAGCATTTAGTTTAGCATCAGATATATGAGGAAATTTACTCTCGAGATATCGGAATGCTGAACCCTCCTTATTCATTGATTTGATGAAATTTTTCATCAAGCCCAGCTTAATATGAAGTGGTGGGAGCAAAATTTTTGTTGGTGGTACAAGGGGCACTGAAACGACATTATGCGACCAAGGTTCAAAATTCTCTCTGGATGCCCATTCACGCTGTGCATAGTGCTTCTCATCCGCTCGGCTATCCCATTTGCAGAGGAAACATGGGTATTTCGTGTATCCCCCTTGCATTCCCAATACAAATGCCACAATCTGAAAAAAAATGAAAATATTTAAAGAATTTAGAGAATTTGTTCTATCAGATAAAAAAATCTATGCATTGGACTGTATCACTTCTGTGGGGAAGTTAAGTGTTCTTATACGCTCTCAAATAACCTTTGGAAAAACAACATAGTCAATAGCAATAGTTTACTTATGATATTAGTATTACCTTCGAATCTCCACAGATCCTCCAGTTATATTGGTCGTATACGAGAGCATCCAGTAAAATTTTCATGTTATCGTAACTCTCAGTAAGTTGTACGGAATGTGCTACAGGGACTGATGCAACTCTATTCCCAATGTTGAGAAGTACTGCTTTCAAACTTCGTTTAGACGAGTCTATAAATAGCCTCCATTCTGATGCGTTATATGGCAGGCCCAAGGATTCGATTAGCCCCTCAACATTGCAGCAGTACACTAAGGAAGAGGTATTTTCGTGCACTGCAAAAAACTTGCGGAATTCTTCCTCTCGTTTCCTATACCAGGAGAATGTTGTTCCCGGAGCCAGCAAGTTGTCCTCTCGAAGTCGTGAGCCCAAGATCTCGGCAGCTAATTTGGAAAGTCCTAAATCCCTGGTAAGATCATTAAGTTTAGCCTGGTTGAGAGGCCTCGGCTCATTTGAAGCGGTATTTTGAGGTATATACGACTGGGACTGGTCATTGGCATTGGTCATTGATTCATCATCAGAATCATCGAAGTCCAGGGTTTGAGGTGGGTCGGGTATTGGAATTCCAGGACCATGGGGTACAGGTCTCATAGCAGAAGGAATGTCAGGGTATACAACAATGTGTTTATTCTTCTTGTTAACTCCTGAAAATAGAAACACAGAAACATGGATATAAAACTTGCATATGAAATAGAAGAAGCATTCAGACAGTGGCGGCTCGTGAGGGAAGGCTGCGGTCTGTAAGATATGAAATAGGTCGATGGAGTCTGTATATTTTCTTTCTTTTTCATTCATATTGTCCCTTCGGGGACAATATGAATGAAAAAGGAAAGAAAATATACAATCATTGCATATGTAAATGTAACTTGTATAACAATATGTATGTGTAAATGTATTTTCTATAACAATATGTAAATGTATGATTACCATTATGGTGAATATTATGCTATATATGGTGAATATTACATTATGGTGAATATTATGTCAAGTTTCATACGAGGATTTCAAAATATTTAAGAAAAATAAATTTATAAGCCCACCTTGGAGGTTTGTCATGCAGAAATAGCAATCTGTCACGTGATCCTTTCTTCTCTCCAAATCATGGGAATTCCAAAAGGCAAAGATTTCGCTCTGCCTTTGCTCCATCTTCTCAAATTTTCAATGCACGTCTTGCAGCACATATGAGGGGCGAAATTTTTGTCCTGGTCCCCTAGCTTAATTCCAAAGTATGCTCTATACATTGTCTTCACAAATTTAGTGATTTGGGACTGGTTATTTGGCATGGTAACCGTCCCACATATGTAGCAGAATCTATTGGGATCATTTTTACACGCTCTATTCATTATGAAATATTTTATCTACGGTATATGCCTGAAAAGTAAAAAAAGATATTATACAAGTGAAACAAGTGATGATAGATGTTACTGTTCCAATTCCGCTTTGACAAAATCACGAAAAATTCTATTTTACTTATGAGGCCACAGCCGGATAACCTGAGCTGATTGAGAAAAACGGATTGCAGATTCGAAATCAGCAGGAAAAACTCTATAAGAATCACTTACAAAACCCTTGACAGCAAAATTGATGCATACCAGTGTTTTTCATAATGGCTGGAAGCGTGAGGTATCGTGGATGCGAAGACAATTTAATGTTAATGCATTTTACTTTGTTTTCTATAAAAAATTAACAGTTAATTAACTTTGAATTGGCTAGATTTTCTTCATAAAAATAATATATAAATGTATAGGAAGGAATGCTGAATGTTATTCTATGAGAATAATTTACCAAATCTGTTTTCATATGGGAAATTTAATATATAGATTTCTCAATTCAAAAAAATGACTATTAAGATGGATGAAAAAATTGTACGAAAACGAGAAACGCGTCGGGTCCGTGCTCGAGGCCCGGTGATTGCAACCGGCTCTCGGTAAACGAACATCCTTCCGCATGTTGTTGGAATAATGTGCAGTGTAAAGAGCCCTGTGTATTTCTTTTATTATTAGATACGTAGTACACCCAGCTTCCGCATAATTGATTGGTAGATAAAATGGGTACTCTGGGGGATCTAGTGGTTAAGATGCTGCGGTGCTGGATTCCCCGTTAAACCGTAGGTGAAAAGTTTGACCATCGTCAGAATGAACAATTCGGGAATGTCCGGATTCCCCTTTAAACCGTAGGTCTAGGGTGGGGTGAAAAGTTTGACTTTCGTCAGAATGAACAATTCATGTAGGTCCGGGTTCCCCTTTAAACTGTAGGTCTAGGGTGGGGTGAAAAGCTTGACCTTCGACGGAATGAACAATTCGGGTATTTTTGGTCTTTCTTGGAATAAAAAGAAATGCTGATTTGAAGGCATTTTGTATAAGAGATGAATGACAAAAGTAACTCATCTATAAATAAATAATTAGTATATATAGCTGTGTGTGTAATAATAGGGGATCTATGTGCGTTTGTGCGCGCTTCTTGAATGTTCAGGCGATGTATACACTGAGCCAACTGGCTTATAATGCATGGAGGCACTGGCTTCTACGCCAACTGAGTGTAGTAATGTCTAAATTAAGAATATCAATTTTTGTTTAATAAAGATTATAATGTTTAATAATAAATGTAATTACGATGAATTGTGTTTGTTTATTTTAATATCTAATTAAGAATCTAAATAATGTTTGTTTATTGTATTTAAAATGAAATTATAGTAAAATTGGAATAGTTGGCACGCCTGAACATAGGCTCGAGAGAGTGGACTTCCCAAAAATGCGCCAGTCATTCGGACAGCGCGATCTGTGTAAGGTGTAACAATGTAGTCGTAACTGTAAATTATTCTTGTGCCTCTCTGACGTAAAATAAGATAATTAAATCTCCCACTCGCGTCCCCCCATTTCTTAAAAATCATTTTCGAAATTAAATAAAGTGTCAAAAGTGTAAATAGAGTGTTAATTACCCCCCTTTCCCCCTTGCATTAGTCTAACGGTTTTCTGCTAGCTCGGCCGGCTACCACGCATTATAACGCATTTATACAGTATTGGGAAAACTAGTGTTCAGAGAATGATTAATGGTAGAAGAAAAATGGAATAAAGAGTAGAAAGTAAAGTAAACAAGAAATTATAATAATGAATAAAAGCATATTCACTAAGTTTTTGGTGGCATGCGGTGAGCCTATTACACCCACGGGGCCTACACCCACGGGCCTATTACTTCGGTTTAAATTGTGCTACCGACCGGTACTATAGCTTATAGCATTAATGAATATTCTGTTTCGATTATTAAAATATCAAAATGCAAAGTCTACTCCGTTTGCAGGCAAAATTCAATTCTGATTCCCTTTTCGTCAAAATTTAATGATCCAAGATGGCGCCCATTATTTTCCAAATTATCCTCCGCATCGCTTCGAAATTTTCGCGCGTCAAAGTTTGTTGCTGTTTTTTCTCTTCTTGATGGAGATGGAGTCTAGAGACTCAAAACTTCTTTTAGTCGTTGCTGAGTCGGTTTTCCGTTGGAGTCAAAAAATTGCGCGAGTCGTTAGTCCTTTAGTTTTCGATCGTTATCGGAAAGAAAATATTTCAAAATTGATCGTACTGTCTGGGTGGCTCATTTTTCTTTTCTTTTCGTCTCTCCCACTGTTATTTCTCTCTCAGCTTACCTTTTTGTGTTTAGTTTTTTGTTTACATTTTCTGAATTGGTAATAAATGCGATACGAGTTAAAGAATTAAATAATAATTAAATAATAATATAAATTAAATTATTCTAGTGTTTAAATACAGTGTGGCATGCAAATTTCTATACGGTCAGGTTTAAAACGGTTGGCGTATTGTGACGCGGGTTTAGGCAATAAAAATATATATGTATATTTATATATATATATATATATATATATATAGTACAGTATTGTAAGAGATTTAATGAACATGTAACAAAATTTTCCACGATTCATTAGTAGAGTTTTGAAGATTATTTTTCGATTGGATGTATATAATGGTAGACTTAACCAATTTAACTTTAAGGGCTTTTAGGGATTTAACTTTAGGGCGAGGGCGAATTACAAATCATTATCATCATTACAATTACTATACTCGCCTCACCTCGCTCTCGTTGCAAGAAAATAATTTTAAGGTTGCTTCGCTTTAGACGTTAAGTTGATTTTTAAGTGGCAGTCGAAAGATAAATCTCAAAAATACTATTTTAGACTGGGTTACATTCGGACACTGTAAGATTGTATTTTTGCCGTATAGAACTGTGTGAAACTTCAAAGTAAGCAAAATTTGGTTAATTAAAATGAAATTATTTTCGTAAAATTTTGATAAATTAATTGGTTTTTATTTTTATATATACTCATTAATTACATACTTACAGTTTAACTTAGATTTATATATTAATTATATATATATATATATATATATATATATATATATATACTCATTAATTTTGGTAGGTAGGCTGTTTTGTTGTCTATTTTTTGTCTATCTTTCATTTTTCAAGACAAAAATTCCGACTGATATTTTGTAAAATTACGGCTAGTTAAAATTTCTGTTGGGTTTGGAAGGATGTCTTTTTCTAGGCCTATCGTAAAATATTGTTCGAATATTGGTTATCACTATTGTATATGTGTATTGACTATTAAATTATAGTATCTTTTAAATTATTGTAAATAGTTTCTTGAATAGTTATTTAACAAAATTTTAATTGTTTCAACATGAATAATCACAGGATTTTTCTTTAATAAGCACAAATATTATGAATTAAATTCTTAATTGTTCTTTCCACGCGTAACGTTGAATTTATTGATTATAGACTTAAAACTGGCATGTCTCAAGTTTTAGAACACATATTTTACGAAATCTGCAAATTATCATAATATTGTTATTTGAAATACAGGAATTGGTGTACAAAATTCTTTTCATATATTAATTTCTGTTTTTTTTACTTTTTATAGATTCATTCACTTTTATTTTTATAGGTGGGCCGATTTTTATTTATTTGTCTTTCTCCCAGTTCAATGACAATGGGTAAAGTTTTTTTCTGAATTTAGATTTTATTGAAATAAGGGTGTTTGGTTGACATTTTAATTTGGATCGTTCGCGCGTTTGCATAGAAATTATTACAAAATTATGTCAGGATGTAATGCAGTTTCATTCGGTTAGGAATATTTTTATAGAGGTTCGCTTACAAACAAAGCGACCACTCTCATTATGCAATGTTTTGTTTTGTGTTTGTTTACATAGTAGGTTGCGTGTATTTTTGAGTTCATATTATCGGTTCTTATTTAGAATAGCGATGTAAATTTGTAGTTTCACTTGGAAACGATAAATAGTTGTGATTTTTGTAATTTACAAACCATACTGGGTTGTGTTGAAGGAGAGAGTTGTCTCTCAGATGTAATTTGTGAATTGCGAGTTTGCTTCCTATGAAATTTAGCTTTTCAAGTTGGAATTAATGTATTAAATTAATTTTCGGCATTAATATTTAAATTTTTTATTTTAATATCTGTTTTGGAAATTGTTATTTTTTAAACTTCGGTTGGGTTTACCGATGCAGTTGAAACATTGGCTCGAGTGTTCACCCGGAAATGGTGCCTTCTTAGATAGCCAGTAACGTTTTTGTGGCGTCTTAGTGTGGCCCCCCCCCAAAGTGTAAGAGGGGTTTGTGATTTTCAAAGCATTGATGACATGAAGTTTCTGGGGTTAATTTTTGTCTCTTATATTTAAATGTATCGATGTGATTTATGACGGTAGTTTGAACAATAATATTTCTTAAATTATAATAACGGTTACTATGTATGGGCGCTTTTATATTTATACTGTACAGTTTTGTTTCGTTCGTTTCATGATTTTTTTTATCTTCTCCGATGTAACTGCCATAAGCGACCTTATTGGTAGTTAGGCTGTGATTAAAATTTAGTAAATTCTGTAAAATTTGTAAGTTTTTTCCGTCAATTTGGCCAGAGCAAATTTGTAGTTATTATTTCGAAATGAACTGTCGAGAAAATTCGGTAAATTAAATATGAAATGATAAGCAGTACAGAAAAATATTTCGAATAATTTTTTTTTATATTAAATTTCGAAAGGCTCAATTTGAAGACAACTAAGTTGGATCCAAATTCCATTTATGAGTTAGTTGACCGGATAGGTGATCGATCACCAATGATGAGAGAGAGAGAAGAGAAACCGAAATGCGCACGGACTTGGCCCAGGACGGTTTCGGAAGGGTAGCGAAGAGAAGAGAAACCGAATGCGCAGAGATTGGCGCAGGACAGTTTCGGAAGAGACAGAGAAGAGAAACCGAATGTGCAGGGACTTGGCACAGGACAGTTTTGATGGTCTACTGGTATTTTTCGAGCAGTAGCTGGTCACGCTGCTCGATGCTCTGATAAATATGTGTTTTAGCACGCGGTAGGCAAGCCACGAGAGCTTGAACAGGTGTCTAAGGCTGTACTGTCCATACAGACATACAGTAGGTTTGTTGCGAAACTGCCTACGGCGAAGTGATCGTTTGATTATTGCCAGTGGAAGAGTCTTTCAACTGGACGTAGGAAGAGCAGCGTTCACTGACAAAAGTTGAGATGAGACAGGCGAGTTTCTTCATCGACTTCTGGAATTGCAAATTCCGTCCAATTCCGGTGCGTGGTCCCGCTTTCAGTATATCTCCCCCCCCCCCTGATTCTTTAGAATTGAACGTCTTTGTTTTTTTGTTTTTTTCGCTATTTGGAGAGAGAGCGGAACCAACCTAAAGCGTGCTGACCTGTTGCATGTTGATGCAATCCCTTGCATTCTAGCGAAGTTGAGCAGGAGAGCTGCGATTGAAAACTGAAGAAGTCCGTGGTCAACTGTGCGGATTGCGATCTAAACGACGTCCAGCTATTATTGTACTGATTATTATGTAATGAAATTGTAAGTGAAAGGGTGTGATTATTGCCCATATTTGTGGTGTTTTTCGTGAAATAGTATGTGCGCTCTTGGTCAGTATTTTATATAAACATTTTCTTGTTCTTTCTATGTTGCCCTGATAGTAACTGCATAACTATATAAATAATTGTGTAAGATGTAAAGCGATCTTTGATGAAGAATCGCTGGAATAGATTGTGAACTTGAAGTTTGTGTAATCAATGTTAAGAAAATTTTCCATTATTTTTGGCACGTATAGATTTGTTACAGGTTATAAATTTGAATATTAGTGTGAAATGTATTTTATGCAAATGTTGTGAAAATTATAGTTTGTTTTCGATTTTATAAAATGATACAAAATATCTGACAGTGAAATTTGTCATTCTAATTATTTCTTGTCTATTTCTAAACTCATTTTGCTACAGAAAATTTTTTTTTGCAAAATCTTCGTTGACTAAATAAATTTATATTGTTTTCCTAGTGTCAAACTTATTTTCAAGGGGTGAGGGGAGTGTAGTAATGCCTAATTAAGAATATTAATAATATTTCTTAAAGATTATGTTTTTTAATAAATGTTCAAATTACGATAAATTATTGTTTGTTTGGATTGAAATCGTATTTAATGAGAATGTTTTGGGTTGTTTATTGAAATTATAATGATTTGTAATAAATTTAATAAAGGGTACCGAGAGAAATGGCTGTAATGAACATTGTAAATATAGCAGTTTTATAAGTATTTCGAATTAAATTTTAATATAGTTTTTTTATATAGTCGTTTTGGAAAGATAAATTTAAGATGTCTGTTGTAACTTCTCAGAGATTGTAACGGTTTTTATATTTTTTTGTGGGTGTTTCGGTTGGGAATGAGGGAATTGGAGGAAGAAGTGGGGGAAAACCCTCTACAAGGGTGCCATAAGATCGCACATACGGGGAGTTGAATTCTGGAGGTTGTTCAGGGAGGATCACAGGTTTTTGGGCTCTCAAAATTTTGTAAGTATAGCTTGTCAGTTTAATGTAAATCGAAAATTACCAAATTCTCTCTCGGTGCTGTTTTATGTATTAACTTTCGACCTCGTCCTAAAAGCTTGAAAATTTAAATTAATTTAGTTATTTTAATAAAAAATAAAATAAGCCTACCGCTGCGTTCTTTCGTAAATCCTTAAGGTTGTGTCGGTCGGTGGAAAAGTCGACTGTTATAGCTGGTCAGACTTAATTACCTGTTGCATTCTTAATATATCGGCTAAATAGGCGCTTTAATAAACAAATCACTACATGGCGGATTTTGAGTTCTAAGTCAAGTGTTACTACCATGACCACTCATTGAGCTTCTATCTCTCGTGAAGCTGGATGGTCTCTTCCTCTCTCTCTCCTCCTCCTCCTCTCTCTCTTAGGTTAGGTATACCCCTTTGGGGGGTGAGGCCGTCCCATTTTCTCCCCCAAAGAAGTCAGGTGAACTCTTCCGGCTTGCTAGGAAAGTTCCCCTCCCCCCTACTCTTTTTTGGCACCCTGAGGTTTGCACTGGGGGGAGGTCTTGCAACAAAGGGGGTTGGCACTGGGTTGGCACTGACACTCATTGCAACATTGCATCATTGCATTGCACTCTAACCTTTTGCGCCCATGCTACTAAAATAAAATAACCTCAAGATAATGTGAAATAGTTTTAGAAATGTTGCAAAATACACGCGGCGACAGGTTCGCACAGGTTTTATCACGATACAGAATGATACAGAATGACTTAGGCTAGTGTAGGATTAGGCTAATGAATATTTTATCTGGTGTTTTTCAAGCAGTTACAACGCCACCCCTACGATATTACAGTAATTGAAAAAACATGGAGCCCACGAAAGAGCATATTCGACATGTGATGCTGTATGAGTTCCATAAAGGATCTAACGCTAGTGAATCCGCAAAAAAACATTCAAAGAGTTTATGGAAATGATGTTGTGAGCGAATGGATGTGTAGGAGATGGTTTGAGAAGTTCAGAAATGGAGACCTTCAGTCTGAAAGATTATCAATGAACAGGACAACCAAATGAGTTAGATGAAGAGTTGCTGAAAGCAACAGTGGAGGAAAACCCAACGATAACTGTAAGAGAACTTGGCCTGCAACTCAGCGTTAGCCATATGACCATTCATTGTCATTTGAAGCTGTTAGGAACAGTAGTGAAGGTTGGAAAATGGGTTTCGCATGATTTGTCACAAGCGAATCTTCAACATCGAATCGATATTTGCGCATCATTGCATTCTCGGCAACTGTAGGCACCGTTTTTTAATAAGATCGTCACTGGGGATGAAAAATGTGTCCTCTATAATAATATTAAGCGTCAACATCAGTGGTTTAGCGGTGAAACAAACCCTGAACCTCAGCCAAGGAATGGACCCCATCCAAAGAAAATTTTGCTATGCATTTGGTGGGATATGCAAGGATTATTCATTTTGAGCTTCTGCCAGATAACCAAACAATCACAGCTGAAGTCTACTGCCAACAACTCCAACGATTGAAGATGGCAATACAAGAAAAACGTCCTGCATTAATTAATCGCAGAGGTGTTCTATTCCACCAGGATAACGCGCGCCCTCACACTGCTCGAATCACCACTGCCCAATTGGAGGCATTTGGTTGGGAAAAATGCCTCATCCACCTTATTCTCCGGGCATCGCACCTTCAGACTACCATCTATACAGAAGTCTGCAACACCACCTAGATGGACAAAAGTTGCAATCTAGGGAAGCTATCGAAAACGAAGTGATCGCTTTTTTTAACTCGAAACCAAGGAATTTCTTCAAACGTGGCATAAAAACTTTTCTACAGGTGGGAGGAGGTTATATAAAAAGGAGGAAATTATATTGATGATTAATTTGTCATTATGTCATTTAATTTTTGTTGTAAATAAACTAAAAATTCGAGCAAATTTGTCCTTATAAGTCCTTTCATTTTTTGGTCTGAATGAACTAAAAAATCGAGCAGAATATATGTTACAACCTTATAATTACATCATAATATAGCTTAGCTTGCACCAATGTGACTGTCCTGTCCAAACTTTTGTTGGAAAGGGTACATATTTCATGTGGATGGCTATATAGTGGTTGTTCAAAAATGGCAGTTGCACTGACATTTTGAGACAGTTTTTACACAAAATAAGCTTAAAATGCGCTGGCTTACGGGGCTCCGCACCGGACCCCGCTGGGATAGCTTCCAGCTCTCTCCCAGACCCCCAAACTGTATGGGATCGCCCGATTCATCACGGAACCTGACGAACGTAGCTCAAGTTCATCCCCCCCTTGGGACATTCCTCGCTACGTCCCCGGTCGGGAGCCTGCATATCTCATTGTTTTTCTCAGCCACGCTCATCCCCCCCTTGGGACATTCCTCGCTACGTCCCCGGTCGGGAGCCTGCATATCTCATTGTTTTTCTCAGCCACGCTTGCTCATAGTTATATTCCTGCTCCTTGTCAAAAATAAATATGCGGACATTCTATCCAGCAATAATTACAAGCGTATTGATGCCGACGACTGTTTTTTGAAACTATAAAAGAGAAGCTTTTGCTACATTTCCTAATATATATATATATATATTATATATATATATATATATATATATATATATATATATATATATTACGCACAGACCGTGCATGGAACAAGGAACTCTTCTGGGAAAATTAAATCCACTATAGTCCGAATAAGTAATGGTAAATGACAAACACTATAGTTTTTCTTTTTTATAATGTTAGCCCGACGTGGACAAGGGGTCACTCGCAAAGAGGCCCCAAAATATAGTTTCCCTCACATGTACCTTGTGCATGGAACAAGGAACTCTTCTGAGAAAATTAAATCCACTATATTCCGAATAGACAAATGAAAAACACTATAGTTTTTCTTTTTCATGATGTTCCATGCACGGTCTGTGTGGAACATAAAAGTTTCTCAGGGGCCTATTCTGAATTGTATCACATTAAACAGACGTGTTACGTGCCTTGAAAAGTGGATGCTCAGTTCCCAGTTGAGGTTTAAGTTTTGGTTTTTGGATAAAAATACAATAGTTACCCCTTTTTCTTTGATGTATTGAATCCGACGTGAATGCAACGAGTTTCTTGCTTATATTGAGGTTCTAAATGTAGTGAGACTAGGCTGCTTTAAACCCTAGATCCTGTCCCAAAGTTGGATCCTATCTGTTGGCAAATATCTGGTGAGGGAAGCTATATTTTGGGGCCTCTTTGCGAGTGACCCGTGCCCATGTCGGGTTAACATCATGAAAAAAAAAAACTAGAGTGTTTGTCATTTACCATTACTTCTTCGGACTATAGTGGATTTAATTTTCCCAAAACAGTTCTTTGTTCCAAGCACGGTCTGTGTGTAATATAAAAGTTTCTCAGGGGACCATTCTGAGTTGTATCATATATATGTAGCTTCAGAGACGCCTTCAGATACTTTCGCGATTTCCGCACAACCACGACCAAGGTGACGTCACATCGTGAGACTCATTCAGGGCTTTTCTTCTGCCCTGAACGTCACACCCTTAACCTCGTTATAAGGGACTCTCGGGCACGACGCCTCAATCGCATCTCGACTTCTCTCCTCTGAAGAAAATGTCAGTGACACGAGAGGTCTAACCATGTAACAACGTGTAACAGGCCCCATTGGCCTGGTGTCATTTACCTAACTTTATATAAAGACTTTCATTACTTCACGCGTTATTATAATATTGAAGTCATTAATCAAGTGCCCATTTATAACATTTCAATACAACTTTCATTCAAATAACTGCACCGTTTATTTGTTTCACTTAACTCTCATTTATTTTGTTTAATAAAGGAAGAGAAAACGCTCTATTAATTTCCTTAATTAATAATCCTATTTGATCTGCAAAAGATCAGTAGTGATCCCTGCCTCAAGTAATTATTAATACTAATTATTAACCTGTAATTAGCATTATTATAATGCCAACGAGACACCATATATTTATACTGTGTATGTGGGTGTGTATATATATATATATATATATATATATATATACACTACAATATCCGCTGCACCTAGCGAAGCAAAGGACCCCCGAAACACACCTTAGGGTGGGATTGGGAGGGGCGGGTGTCTTACTAAAACCTTCCCTGGTTCTCCCTTACTGTATACTAAATTTGGTGCAGATTACCACAGACGTTTAAGCGTGTATAAACAAACATATATGTACGCAACGACCTAACTTGCTCTCGTATTACCGAACTTGGATATTCTGAATTCTACACCCTCTGTCTACGCCTTACATAACAATCTCAAACTAAATAAATCTGCGCTTTCTACCTTTCTCCTAATTCTACTGACTATCCAAAACTCTTTAACAATCTCAATTCTAAAGTGGAACACGTTCTATCCCACTCTCCTTTCGCTAAAATCTCCATTTTAGGTCATTTCGCTGTTCACCACCACCACCTTTAGCTTTCCTCCCATTTCACAGATATCCTTGATGAACAGGCTTACTTCTCTATCCTGAATGACTTAGAGCAGATTGTACAGCACTCTACTCGTATCTCCGATCGCCTTGGAGATAGTCCCAACATTCCGGATTTATTTCTAACAATCATCGTTCTTACTCTGGAGGTGTTTATTCCATATTCTATTCCTACTACTAATACAAAAAAAAACATGGTTTAACTTTGCTTGTTCTAATACTATCCGCAACAGAAAGGAGTCTTTCAGAGCCGTCGCCATCCAACTCCTGACTCTCAGTTTGCTTATGATTTTTCCCGCAATCGTGCAAAATCTGTTCTTCGACTCGCATAAAAATCCCTCATTGACAAAAATGTGAAAACCTATCGAATTCTAATTCTTCTCGCTCTTTCTGGCACCTAGCCAAAAATCTCTCCAATAACTTCACTGCTTTTTTCCCTCCTCTTTTCTGTTCTGACGGCTCAGTTATTGTCTCTTCCCATAAAGCTGAACGCTTCGCTCAAACTTTCGCCTCCAACTCAACCTTGGACGATTCCGGTGCTGTTCCTCCATCTCCTCCCCCCTCTGATTTAAATATGTGAAGTTAGAATCTCTTCCAAAGGTGATTTTCCTGCCCGATCTGTGCTCAACTCTAGGAAGGCTTACTGTCCTGATAGGGTCCCTCCTGTTGTTCTCAAGAACTGTGCTTCCATGCTGACATCCTGCCCAATCAAACTCTTTCGTCTATGTCTTTCATCTGGCACTTTTCCTTCCTGCTGGAAGTTTACTCTCATTCAGCCTGTCCCAAAGCAGGGTGACCGCTCTCAACCCTCGAACTATCGTCCAATTGCTTTGATTTTGTTGCCTTTCTAAAGTTTTTGAATCTGTCATTAATAAGAAGACTCTTAAACACCTCTCTACTCACAATCTTCTTTCAAATCATTAGTATGAATTCCACAAGGGACGCTGCACTGGCGATCTTCTTACATATCTCTCTGACTCTTGGTCATTCTTCTTTCGGGATTTCGGTGAAACCTTTGCTATTGCGCCATACACAAATCCTTAATTTCCAAACTTCCTTCCTTCGGTTTCTATGCTTTTATCTGTGCCTTCATCTCTAATTTCCTTTCTGATTGATCTATATGTGGCCACTATTCTTTTCCTAAAGCTATTAATAGTGGTGTTCCTCAGGGTTCTGCCCTTTCACCTACTCGCTTCCTTTTATTTATCAGTGGTCTATTAAAGTTGCACTTCTTGTCTTATCCACTCTCATGCCAATGATTCCGCCATTCACTTCTCCACCCGCTTCACAAAGCCATCCAACTCAATAGTCACTCAATGCTTCGCGTGAGACGGCAATGGCGCACCTGACCTCTAAGCTTTCTACTATCTTTGATTAGAGCAGAAAAAACCTCGTGGTTTTGAATGCCTCAAAAACACAATTCCTTTATCTGTCTGCTTGTCACAATCTTCCACACGACTATCCCCTTACCTTCAACAATACACAACTCAATCCTTCCGCTTCTTTTAACATTCTTGGTGTTTTCTTTACTTGTGATCTTTTCTGGAAAGAAAAGCACGGAAAAGCATTTCATGTGTGGCTCAACTGGAGATGGAACCCGGTTTTAAAAAACCCGTTTTTAACCGTGATGAAAAATTTTAATCATCACCGAAATCAACGATAAGAACCGGTTTTCACATTTTTTTTTTTTTTCGCAAGTCTCCGATCACTTTCGTCCATTTTCTATGAAACAAACATTTCTAAACGTTTAAAAACATAGTAATTACGTTTGCATCGTTTCGTATCGTTTTTGTTTGTTTATAAGTATAAATAATTGATGCTTCAGTCTTAAATGTTATGTGGATGATTGCACATTGATCAGTTAAGATTCTAAGATTTAATACTCCATCATGTCAAAGAAATCAAATGCTTGGTATCATTTCACTCGTAAGAATAAAGAAGAAGCAGAGTGTATGACATGTCACAAAGTTTTAAAGTGTTGTGGAGGTTCTACTTCAAGTTTATCATCCCACATGAAAAATATTCATAGCATAAACATCGGCCAGATTAATCAGCCATTGAAGAAACAAGAACAGTGGAAGAGTTTGTGCAAAAAAAGTCCATAGAAGAGGAAATTTCGAAACTTGCGTGTGTAGATGGACTGAGTTTCCAATCAATTGCTAAAAGTGAATTCATTTAAGAAAGCCTAAGAAAGATAAAATACGACAAGCCTCATCCAACTTCCCATAATGGTGTCAGAAAATGGTGCTTAGTTTTTATGAGAAAAAGAAACATGAATTGGTCAACTACTTCAAGAATCAGGTGAGACAAGGAATCCGCTTTTCATTAACTATGGATAAGTATACATCTTTGCAAAACCAAAGATATATTAATATTAATGTTCATGATGAAAATCAACATTGGTCTCTTGGTCTCATGAAAATAAATGGTTCTCTCGATAGCACCAAAACTATTGCAATCGTTAGGAAAAGATTGAAAGACTTTGGCTTGGACCTAGATAAGCATATCGTGGGTTGCACCACCGACGGTACCTCAGTAATGTTCAAATTTGGAAGAGAAATAGTACCTGATCACCAGCAATGCATTGCTGAAAATTCAGTTGAAGGGGAAAGTGACCCTACCTCTGAAGATGAAGCCATCGAAGAAGATGAACACTCTGCACATGAGTTAAGCGAAGATGAGTGGGAAATTTTAGGCACTGATACAATTTTTGAGTCCGACATAGATGACGTAATTGTTCTTCCAAAATTTCGAGAAGATTACTTAAAAGTAATAAATAAGGTGAGAAAAATCTGCCGCATATTTCGAAAGTCTCCTTTGAAAAATGAGAGATTGCAGGATTTTGTCAAAGATGAATTTAATGGAAAGGAAATGAAGCTTATCCTTGACTGTAGAACGAGGTGGAACAGTCTTTTGACCATGATAGAAAGATTTTTGAAACTCAAAAATTACATTCCAAAGGCCCTCAGAGTGATACGCTCAACTGAGACGATTTCAGATGAAGAATGGAATGCTCTAAAGAGCCTCTTTGACACGCTTCGTCCACTGGAAATTGTTTTGAAGGGACTCTGTTCCGAAGATGCAAATTTGCTCAAAGCTGAATCTTCCATGAAGTTCATTTTGGATAAATTTGAAAGCAAAAACAATCCTTTAGCTTTTGAGCTACGTCAGTGTCTCATTGATCGCTACTCATCGAGAAGACAAAAAGAAGCTGTCGCCTTGCTGAGTTTTCTCCACAATCTCGAGGTCTTGAAAAATGAATCATCAGCACCGTTCCTCTTTCCTTCAAGACAAGCACTTAAGAAGTATGCGGATCATACATTTGAGAGGCTTTTTCCAGAAGCTTGCCAGATTTCAGAAACAGACGACCAAGTCCAATCAATTGCTTCGAAACTCGAAGATTCACAATGCAGCTCAGGTCGTGAAGTAAATGATGACGATCAACTTATGAACGAGTACATGTGTGAGATGGACAAACTGAAAATGAAGCCTAAGAAAGATTCTTCTGAGACCTTTGACGTAAACAATGAATTCAAATATTTTGAAGCTACTTTGAATAAGCGAAAATTTGGATCGAATGTACGAGGCGTTGCTTACAAAAAAAGCCACCAGCGTAGAGTCCGAGGGAGTGTTTTCAGCTGCTGGTTTATTCGTCACAAAGATTCGATCAAGAATATCAGATCAGACACTTAATGCTCTTTGTTCGATATAAACTTTTTAATTAAAATGTTACATACTTGATTGAATCAATTAAAACCTTATTTCTGTTTGATATTTTGATCATTTACCTCCCTAAAAAGCATCCAGAATCCCATCGGTGAAAACCGGTAAAAACTGGCTTTAAGAATATAGCGACGGTGAAAACCGGTTTTACACTTTTCGGTTATTTTCCATCCCTAGGCTCAACCCTCACAGCCGTACTTGACCGGGAGGAATCAAAGGCTTTTCATCTCATGAATTCCCCACCTCTTACTGACTCTCTCTCTCTCTCTCTCTCTCTCTCTCTCTCTCTCTCTCTCTCTCTTCGCCGGAGTGTTGCCTTATGCCCTTTTTGTTATCGCTATTGTAACTGACACTGCCCTTCTAATCTCTCTGACTGCATGCCTCCTCCTTTAAGGAGAGCATATAGTACAGATTTTCTACACATTCTAATCCCTTTCCTGTCCAATTCTTTAACGCAAGGGTTAATCAGTATTCTAAATTTTTTATCTTAGCCGGTCAACTGTGAAACATTCTTCCTCAATCCATCTTTCTCCAGGCAAAGTGTCCAGGCATCTTGAAAACTCTGTATCTTGATTTCGGCTCTCTCCTTCTCCATCTACTAGGTTCGGGGATAGGGTCAATTTTGCGGGCGTTCTCCCTTGGCCCCTCCTTCCTGTAACTAAATTTGGTGCAGATTACCTTATAGTGGGCCGGCCAAAAATTGAAAAGTCCTCTAGAAAAAACTTAACGGTGTTTTTTGTTAATAGCCGGCACCCACCTTAGATAAGTAGTTATGAGGATGCCAAACAAGATGTGGGTGGATGCCACTCTCAATTTTGGGTTTGAAGGTCCCATACAAGGTTATAAAAGTCAAATTCTGAAAAATTCCGAATTTTTTAATTTCAGTGGTGGCTCTATGTAACAACGTGTTTAAAGGTGTATCATTAGCACATAAAGCATATTTTTGTGATTTTATGGATAATAATTGAATGTAACTATGACTCTGGATGTCTTTATTTCCATTAAAACTACATTTAGCATGCTGGGTGAGGTGCGCATGTGCCTACTACTACCATGGTACAAGTAATAGCATACTTTCACATATTGAATATTTTCAATGCACTGGCTGGCCAGACATTGGTTTGGTATATGCAATTAAAAGAGTGCAAACAGTGACAGCTGGTAAAATGATAATAATAATACTGCTAAAGGATAGGTATGTTTCGAATTGTTTCAATATATCTGTGGCTACTACATACTGCCATTCCCACTTGTCTCTGCAGATAGGGAGCTCATCAGCAATGGACCATGTAGCTGTCATCAAGCGCAAGAGGAAACATCAGGATGTCAGTGAGGATTGTTGCCAAAGCAGCGCTGGTGACCTGCGCACAGCATCAGCAGAAGGAAAAGCAAGAACTATGACTGTGGGCGATGAGAGAAAGAACTTGGGAGATCCCTACTATCTTGATGTTTTACAAAGACTGGAAAGTCATTCCAAGGATGATTTCAATGGGTACTAGGGCAGTTGCGTCCTGGTCAAGTGCGTCCCGGACAAATACGTCCCGGTCATTGGCGTCCCTGGACAATTGCGTCCCGGACAATTGCGTCCCGGACAATTGCGTCCCGGACAATTGCGCACTTCTCCAACTACTATATGAAGTTTATTTATTAGAGAAGTGAATAGAAAGTTAGTATCGGAATTTCAAATATACTTTTCATTTTAACCTATTAAACTTGTTATATGTTCATAAGTTCTGTTCGAAACTGTTCTCTAAAACTTTATCCATCATCAGCAACATCATTGTCAAATTTTATGGGTTACGTCCACTTAAGATAAAGTTAGTTTCGTTAGTTTTAACGAAAATATCACAACTTAACCTAACCAATCGTCAAGGGCATACAGTTGACCTAACTGGCCATTCAATTAATCTAACCGGGCATTATATCCCATACAAAATTACAATAACAAACGTACTCGTCCCTCGTCATTGGCGAGGGCGTAGGTGAAGTCACAATGAACTTTCTATTCACTTCTCTAATAAATAAACTTCATATAGTAGTTGGGGAAGTGCGCAATTGTCCGGGACGAAATAAAACCGGACGCAATTGTCCAGGGACACCAATGACCGGGACGCATTTGTCCAGGACGCACTTGACCAGGACGCAATTGTCCTGTCACCATTTCAATGCACTGGAACTCAAGTGGCATAAATCATGCTACTCTTTATTCACCTCTGAAGGCAAACTCAAAAGGCTGCGAAGTCAGCAGCAGACCATGGGTGCATCGACGACCACAAAAAGTGCAGGCTCTCAGGCTTTTCCCCCAAAGCGTAGACGTTCAACACCAGTGATTGAATGGACCCTCTGCATGTTTTGCCAAAAGAAAACCACAAAGAAATTGCACAGGGTGGAGACAATGGAGAAGTCAGATGACTTGATCCAGCGTGTCAAACACGACCCTGTCATGAGCATACCGTTGTCAGCGGTGAGTGATGTGATTGCAGTTGAAGGCTGCTATCATCTGGTATGTTTGGTTACATTTGAGAGACGTACTAGAAAACAAATGGTGTCGGAGGAGCAGCAAGGACCTGAAAATGAGTGCATGACGAAGCTGTGCAAAGCCTTGACAGTAGGCATGTCTCGTGGTCGCGTATACGACATGGGAGACGTGTGGGACAGATACGAGAGTGTGTGTAATGCCACCGGCATTACCGTGAAATACTCCAGGAGAACAACGTTCTAAGAAGATGTTCAAAGGCTGCTTGAATCAAACGCCAGCTATGTATGCCCATTGTCAAGGGGCCCACTGCTGATTTACCCTGGAGAGAGCTCAGATTTCATCATCTCCAAAGCACTGGCTAAGTCTTGTGAACAAGGTCCTGTCACTTCTGAGTCAGAGTCTACTGAAGATGAAGATGCTGATGTCCGCATGTGTGCCATTAGCAGCATATTCCAAGATATGGTACACGTGGCTCTGAAGGTTCGACAAGATCTTGAAACTCCTGGACACTCCGAGACATGGCAAGGTCTTTATCAGGAACATGCTGATCGCGTCACACCCGACAGTCTGTACCTGTTTCTATGATTGCTCTTTGGGGGAATGGATGCTGTAGATGAGGGAAGTGAAGAGGACCAGAAAGTGAGGCAGAGTGTGTGTAGCATTGCCCAGGACATAGTCTATGCAGTATGCAGTCTCCAACCGACGAAAGTTGACACCAAAGCATGTGGGCTTGAGTCTTACTTTGCACCAAGCCACCCGCTCAGAAGCACTCCTAGATCTGTTCCACGCGGCAAATCACACTATTGGTATCGACACTGTAAGAAGGATAGACACCACCATCGCTCAGAACATCCTGGAGAGGTATGCTGAGAATGGATGTGTCTACATCCTTGACACCATCGTCAAAGAGAGAATGATTCACTGCTCTTGTGACAACATAGATGTCTTGGAGTCAACATTAGACGGGAAGAACGCCTTCCACAGCACTCAACTGATGGTATGGCAGAGAGGCCCCCCTCCACAGCAGTCATGGCCAAAAGGGTGGCAAGCACAAGAGATCGAAATCTATCAAACCTGATGACCTACAGGAGTTCCAAAGGCTGGACCAGGCTACCCTCCCATCTGGCAAGAGGCCATCTCCTCCTGGCTACGACACTGACATAGACGACTTGTCACATGAACCTGAGAGAGACCGGGCACGTGCCAAGGACTTGGCCTGGGTGGTGTCACGCATCCATGATGAAGCGATGTCCGTTCCAAGCTGGGGAGCATTCACTCAATCTGTCAGCACTGCGGATCCACCAGTAACGACCGCCGGGATGTTGCCAATCCTGCAGGCACCAGCAGATGACAATGACACCATGACCACCCTCATCAATCGCTTCATGGCCATTTCTGAGTATGTCAGCCAGAAGTACACCATCATCACTGCTGATCAGCCTCTGTACAACAGGGGTAAGGAACTAGTCTGGGCAAACTCGAAATTTGCCAACGTGGTCTTGCTCATGGGAGGCCTCCATATCTGCTTCAACTTTCTGAAAGCCATTGGTCAACACATGGAAAATGTGGGACTTGATGACTTATGGACAGAGGCAGGTGTGTACGCGGCTAACACCACTGAGACAATGCTGGACGGCAAGGCCTACTACCGAGCTGTGAGAGGTCACCAGCTGACGTATGAGGCACTGTGGCGCATCAAGTGGCAGATGTTTGAGTCATGGCTGGCTGCAAGTGGCAACGGAGATGAGAACGCCAAACAGCTTGCCCTCAATGTTGCTTCGCTTTTCAAAGACAGAGCTGAGCTAACATAGATGAGATGCGCGATGCTGTTGACAACTTCTTAGACGTTTTGGCGGATAAGAAATTCCACAGTCTCATGGAGGAATTCAATGACCAGCACTCTGAAAATCCCAACTTCATGCTGTGGTCATCCTACATGGAAATGGTAGAGATCCTACTGGCCTTCATCAGAGCTCAGAGAGATGGCGTGTGGAGTCTCCACATAGAAGCCTTTGCTGCAATGCTGCCTTGGCTAATTATCTATGACCACACAAACTATGCACGTTGGGGGCCGGTCTACTTGGTTGATATGAGAGGTCTTGAGAAGTCAGCACCAGAAGTTCATGCAGAGTTCTGTAATGGGAACTTTGTCGTCAAGAGGACGGCGAAGCGCTTCAACCAAGTTCCAGCTGATCAGGCAACCGAATGGATAAATCGTACATGCAAGATGCACAATGGTATCATCGGCATCATAAACAATGGCCAAGCAAGAGACAGGTTCTGCATCACATGGTCAGAGCGGTCACGCATCTCAAGACACAAGATGCCTCTTCAGTCTTCAAGATGATGATGGAAAGCCACCTTCACTCGGGTTGACAGTCTGCCTTCTCGCACTAGGCGTGACGCTCATGATGTCATGAAGCTAGTTCAGCAGTTGAAGCAGTTTGACGTCTTCAGAGTTCACATGAGTGAAGCAGGAGATATAGATGCCGCCACTAACATCCCACTTGTTTCACTGGCAACCAAAGACACTGCACCCACAGATGTTGTGGAGAACATGCTGACAGCTCAGGATCGAGGAAAGCAGCATGTAATCGGCTTCATGAAGGAGAGACTGATTGAACAGATAGTAGGCTTCCATGAAACGATGAAGAAACATCGGTCGAAAACCTTCGCTGATGTGTACAAAGCTACAGTTTCCACCAAGCAGAACATGCAGAAGACTATCAAAGCTGACAGAAAGTTACTATAGCGGCTCCTGAATGCCGCGACCGCATGTCGCATGGTGGAGATGGTCAACGTCTTGAAGCATGAACTGTCCCCAGTCCCATTTAGTCTGGCGAAGGCAGGAGGAGAGATGAATTCGACATCGAAGTCCGAGCTGATGAACATCCTGAGAGCTCAGCAGACCATAAGCTCAGAGGTTCCAACCTCTGATCTGAAGACCTGTGTGATATAATAGATGGCCATGCACTCATCCAAGCTCTTGGCAAGCCTGGCGGCTGTCGGACATTCGGCGACTATGCTGAAGTGTTCTTCAAGGCCGTGACGAGTTATTTCAATGAACACACAACAAGAATTGACGTCATCTTTGATCGGTACGCAGGGGAAGGATCGATCAAAGCAGTTACCAGGACAAAGCGTGCAAGCAAAAAGAAACCGATTCGGAAAGTCATTGATGGCCCACAAATTCCACTGCCTGAAGTGTGAAAAAACTTCATGGCCCTGGATACAAACAAGGCTGACCTAGCCTTGTTTCTGTTAACGTCATCACTGAGAAGGGCAGAGATCTTCAAGAAAAATGTCAGCTGGTGACAGGGGATGGCTTCTCTGAAGCCATTGAAGTACGGTCAACCAGGCGACATGACGTTCCACTGCATAGCAACCATGAAGAGGCGGACACCAGGCTCATCCTTCACTCATGTGATGCAGCGTCCCAGGGCTATGAACGATTACTGGTAGTGTGCAGAGATACTGATGTAATGGTGCTGCTGATTCACTTCGTTTGCACCAAGGTCGCTGAAGTGTAGATGCTGTGCGGAACGGCCAAGAACCGAAAATGCTACCCCGTGCACGATGTATTCAAGAGTTTGTCGCCCCCAGTCAGGGACAACCTGGTCAGCTTCCACGCTTTGACCACCCACTCCTGCTGCACGCCACTGGTCGAGATGGGTATATCGCAGATGTTGAGAAGTTTGTGTGTCATTTGTATGGCACCCCGGAACAACACACAGTTGATGACGCCAGAGTTCACCTTTTTGGGATGACCAAGAAGACTCTGGAAATGCTCCCACCGACAAAGGATGCCCTGGAGCTCCACGCCAAGTGGGCAAACTATCAGGCCAAAATATGGCTCTAGGCTGACAAAGAGCACGTAGATGTTGAAGATCCGGTGGACACTTCAGCCTGGAAGTTGGAAGATGGGAGCCTCCTACCAGTGTGGACAAGACTTCCTCCAATCCCTGAAGCCTGCCTGGAGCTTCTTGTTGTTGTTTAGCCGATCAGCCCACCCTGATCGAGCAAGCCGGCGGCACGCAGGTAACCGATCGCCCTCTCCGAGTGGACCAGACCTGGAGCTTGTTGCTTGTGGTTGCAAAAAAAGTGCAAGACAGCTAGATGCAACTGCTTCAGGAAAAGGATGAAGTGTACGACAGCTTGTGGTTGTGACGACAGCGGTTGCTGTAACCCAGCTGGACAGTAGATCTATGTCTCTCTTCCAAGCTGAAATCGAGAGAAGCTGGAATGTGCTGTAAGGAACTGTAAGGAACTAATAACTGTTCTTAAGTGATTGCAATCCACACAATTGTGACTGTCAGTGCAGCATTTCGGTGCTGTTCATCAAGAAACGTGAACTTGTAGATGTTACTAGTGTGTAAACTGTATAGTTATGGGGCTATATTTACTGCTTTGTGATTTAGTTGCGATAATTCTGTTACTGTGAGTACTTAATTCATGCCATCAAACTTATTAGCCACTAATCATGTTAAAATAAATTGTTTTGACAAACAGACTTGCTCAGTGTTTATTTTTCGTCAATTAAAATAAAAAATCACAAATTTTTTGCACAATTTCGGTCGTGATTAACTTGAATTTGACCTTGAGTTGGTAATTCGGATGGAATAAGCGTGTCATCATACTTCTTTATCCCTAAGTGTGTGTGGCAAAATGAAACATTTGGTCAAACCAATTGGCTCAGAATTTTTTTTTTTTTAAATTAAAATTAGAAAATATACTTTTTTTGCAGTTTGACCTCGAAAATGACTTTCAAAGCCAAAAGCGAGAGTGGCATCCACCTGCATTTTATTCCTCACCCACAGGTACATTGAGTTAGCATGGGTGCCAGATATTAACAAAACACGCCGTTCAAAATCGATTTTTTAATTTTGGCCGGTCCACTATTCACAGTTTTGGCGTGTATAGACGAACATAGAACAGCCAGCCATCATCATCATCATCATTCCCTACACACACACACACACACACACACACACACATATATATATATATATATATATATATATATATATATATATATGGGATGAATTTCACAATTAAACACGTGAAATAAATGAATAATGCAAACCCACAAGAAAAACGAAAAATGATTCCAAGGTCTTTTGTGTATTCAGAAGTACACCTCGTCAGAAAACTGGATAGAAAAGCATAAAGGTCTCTCCCCACCCAGTTTTCTGCTACTGCTATTGAGGAAGATGGATTCCTTGACGAGGTGTACGTCTGAATACACGAAAACACTTGGAATCATTTTTCTTTTTCCCTGTTGGTTTGCATCATATATACTGTACATGATATATATAGGATCACCTGAAGATCCGTCACCCCAGCCTTCATGGCCCTGGATACAAACAAGGCTGACCTAGCCTTGTTTCTGTTAACGTCATCACTGAGAAGGGCAGAGATCTTCAAGAAAAATGTCAGCTGGTGACAGGGGATGGCTTCTCTGAAGCCATTGAAGTACGGTCAACCAGGCGACATGACGTTCCACTGCATAGCAACCATGAAGAGGCGGACACCAGGCTCATCCTTCACTCATGTGATGCAGCGTCCCAGGGCTATGAACGATTACTGGTAGTGTGCAGAGATACTGATGTAATGGTGCTGCTGATTCACTTCGTTTGCACCAAGGTCGCTGAAGTGTAGATGCTGTGCGGAACGGCCAAGAACCGAAAATGCTACCCCGTGCACGATGTATTCAAGAGTTTGTCGCCCCCAGTCAGGGACAACCTGGTCAGCTTCCACGCTTTGACCACCCACTCCTGCTGCACGCCACTGGTCGAGATGGGTATATCGCAGATGTTGAGAAGTTTGTGTGTCATTTGTATGGCACCCCGGAACAACACACAGTTGATGACGCCAGAGTTCACCTTTTTGGGATGACCAAGAAGACTCTGGAAATGCTCCCACCGACAAAGGATGCCCTGGAGCTCCACGCCAAGTGGGCAAACTATCAGGCCAAAATATGGCTCTAGGCTGACAAAGAGCACGTAGATGTTGAAGATCCGGTGGACACTTCAGCCTGGAAGTTGGAAGATGGGAGCCTCCTACCAGTGTGGACAAGACTTCCTCCAATCCCTGAAGCCTGCCTGGAGCTTCTTGTTGTTGTTTAGCCGATCAGCCCACCCTGATCGAGCAAGCCGGCGGCACGCAGGTAACCGATCGCCCTCTCCGGAGTGGACCAGACCTGGAGCTTGTTGCTTGTGGTTGCAAAAAAAGTGCAAGACAGCTAGATGCAACTGCTTCAGGAAAAGGATGAAGTGTACGACAGCTTGTGGTTGTGACGACAGCGGTTGCTGTAACCCAGCTGGACAGTAGATCTATGTCTCTCTTCCAAGCTGAAATCGAGAGAAGCTGGAATGTGCTGTAAGGAACTGTAAGGAACTAATAACTGTTCTTAAGTGATTGCAATCCACACAATTGTGACTGTCAGTGCAGCATTTCGGTGCTGTTCATCAAGAAACGTGAACTTGTAGATGTTACTAGTGTGTAAACTGTATAGTTATGGGGCTATATTTACTGCTTTGTGATTTAGTTGCGATAATTCTGTTACTGTGAGTACTTAATTCATGCCATCAAACTTATTAGCCACTAATCATGTTAAAATAAATTGTTTTGACAAACAGACTTGCTCAGTGTTTATTTTTCGTCAATTAAAATAAAAAATCACAAATTTTTTGCACAATTTCGGTCGTGATTAACTTGAATTTGACCTTGAGTTGGTAATTCGGATGGAATAAGCGTGTCATCATACTTCTTTATCCCTAAGTGTGTGTGGCAAAATGAAACATTTGGTCAAACCAATTGGCTCAGAATTTTTTTTTTTTTTAAATTAAAATTAGAAAATATACTTTTTTTGCAGTTTGACCTCGAAAATGACTTTCAAAGCCAAAAGCGAGAGTGGCATCCACCTGCATTTTATTCCTCACCCACAGGTACATTGAGTTAGCATGGGTGCCAGATATTAACAAAACACGCCGTTCAAAATCGATTTTTTAATTTTGGCCGGTCCACTATTCACAGTTTTGGCGTGTATAGACGAACATAGAACAGCCAGCCATCATCATCATCATCATTCCCTACACACACACACACACACACACACACATATATTATATATATATATATATATATATATATATATATGGGATGAATTTCACAATTAAACACGTGAAATAAATGAATAATGCAAACCCACAAGAAAAACGAAAAATGATTCCAAGGTCTTTTGTGTATTCAGAAGTACACCTCGTCAGAAAACTGGATAGAAAAGCATAAAGGTCTCTCCCCACCCAGTTTTCTGCTACTGCTATTGAGGAAGATGGATTCCTTGACGAGGTGTACGTCTGAATACACGAAAACACTTGGAATCATTTTTCTTTTTCCCTGTTGGTTTGCATCATATATACTGTACATGATATATATAGGATCACCTGAAGATCCGTCACCCCAGCCTTTTTTAGTTAGCTTTATAAGGCTAACTAACGAAAATATCACGACCTAACCTAACCAATCATCAAGGGCGTACAGTTAACCTAACGATTGGTTAGGTTAGGTCGTGATATTTTCGTTAGTTAGCCTTATAAAACTAACTAAAAAAGGCTGGGGTGACGGATCTTCAGGTGATCATATATATATATATATATATATATATATATATATATATATATACAGGGCGTCCCAAAAAATGTATACACACTTTAACAGCTGATAGCTCAATTGATGTTTCTTTCTTTCCAAGTTAAACCCATTAGAATTAATAATGGCAGTCAGACTAAGCTTTGAACAAAGGAAATTCATTCTAAAATGCTACTGGAAGTGTGAAAACGCAGTTGAAGTGCAAAGACAGTTTAGGAGGGAGTTTCAAACAGATCCACCAACGCGACTTACCATCACTCGAATTAGAGATAAGTTGAAGCCGATGGAACTGTTCAGAATGTCCACAAGAAGCGTTCCGGAAGACCACGGACATCGACAAGCCCCACAAAGCAAGAAAGAGTACTGGAAACGTATCACCAAAGTCCAAGAAAATCTGTGCGGCAAGCGAGTCGTGAGGTAGGAATTTCAGAATCGTCTGTCCAACGCATTTTGAAGCGCTGTCAATGGAAAAGTTACATTCCAAGATTAGTCCATGCTATTAATGAAGATGATCCGGACCGAAGAGTGGAGTATTGCGAGTGGTACTTGGCACGATGTGGATGTGGACTGGACGAAGGGGTTCGTAGAATACCCTCCGCGTTCACCAGACCTCACACCACTAGACTTTTTTTTATGGGGATACTTAAAAGACAAAGTCTACGCTATAAAACCTGCAACAGTCGCTGAATTGAGAGCAGCCATTGAACGAGAATGCACACAAATACCAAACGAAATGTTTCGTGATGTTTGCGATTCCATTGCTTCGCGTTATCAGCAGTGCCTGGACCAGAACGGACGTCAGTTTGAAAACAGGCGTTGACAAAACAATTAAATAATGTCTGTAGATTCTATTACATTTTGAAAATGAAATGTATTTTAATAAACACTGCCTTTATAAGTATTTAAAGTGTGTATACATTTTTTTGGGACGCCCTGTGTATATATATATATATTTCGGTACCATTTTTAAAAAATTTTAACACCAACTTTGCATGAAAATGAAGTGTTGTAATACTAATTACCAAGGCAAACTTTTACTTTAATATATGCGAGGTCACAGGTAACTTGTAATGAACCATCTAAACTATATTTATGTGACACAAATGTTTATAAGCTTACCTGGTTTTTTTTTTTAAGGTAATTTTATTTAGTTGTCTCTCCTGAAAACTCGAAAACTTTGTTCATGGGAGTTGCTTAAAATTTCAGTCTCGTTATTCACAGCTAAAGTTATGATCCAAAATGAGTTCGTTCGTTCTCTCTCTCTCTCTCTGTAAAGTTAACCCTAAAGAATTGTTTGCCCATGTTACTAGCAGAAAGTCAATTAAAAATTCTGTAGGCCCTTAAAAGATAGAAATGGCGTACTGAAATTCGGTGATAGCTAATACGTTAAACGAGTTCTTCGTTATAGTCTTTACGGAGGAAGACACAAGTGAAGTGCCAAATCCTCGGATTACATATGACGGTGACCATCCCGTCAAGACCATAAGTTTTACGAGAAATGAGGCACAGCAATTAATTGATAAGATGAACAAATACAAATCACCTGGCCCCAACTTATTTCTTCCAAGTGTATTAAAAGAGGTTAGCCACAATGTTATTGACGACTTAGTAACCATATTCAAACAATCAATCGAGTTAGGGAAAGTTCCAATTGATTGGAAGTTAGCAAATGTAATACCAATCTTTCAAAAGGGTGGGAGGGAAAATCCTTGTAATTACCGCCCGATCAGTTTAACATCAGTTGTCGGCAAACTGTTGGGATCCATCATCACAAAACGTATTGTGTATCACATTGAATCTAACAATCTAATTTTTTATTCTCAACATGGATTTAGGCGACATAGATCCTGTCTGACAAACCTGTTGGAGTTTTTCCATAATATGCATACACTATACGATGCAAGTAGGGCAACAGATATACTGTAGTGTATCTCGACTTTCAGAAAGCCTTTGACAAAGTCCCTCACGCGAGATTGATGGCTAAAGTCAGAGGACTAGGAATCACCGGGCTCGTTTCCAAATGGATTGAGGATTGGTTAAAAGATAGAAAGTAGAGAGTGGTAATAAATGGAGTAGCTTCGGAGTGGGTGCCCGTTCTGGGTCCTTTACTTTTTATCATCTACATTAACGATATAGACATCGGGCTTCTAAGTACAATCTCCAAATTTGCAGACGATACGAAATTAGGGCGTAGTATAGGTACTGAGGAGGGCGTAAGAACGCTTCAGAATGATCTTGACAGATTGGGCGAATGGTCTGCTTCTTGGCAGATGCCATTCAACTTGGACAAATGTAAGGTAATGCACATAGGTTATAAAAACTCGAAGACCGATTACTCTATCTTGGGAAGGAACTTGACTGAGACCGATCTAGAGAAAGACTTATGAGTCTATATCAGCAATGATCTGAAACCGTCGAAGCACTGTGCAGAAGTCGAAAAGAGAGCCTTAAAAATATTAGGTTATATTAAAAGACAGTTCCAGTCTCAGAACAGGGAGACTGTAATGTCTCTTTATAATTCACTAGTCAAACCTCAACTGGAATACTGTGCGCAGTTTTGGTCTCCATCCCTCAGGAAGGACATAGAAAGGTTAGAAAGAGTACAAGGAAGGGCTACAAAATTGATCCCTTCAATGAGAATGCAAAACTACCAATGGAGATTGGGGCGCCTAAATCTGTTTACCTTAGAGACGAGGAGGTTGCGCGGTCAGCTTATTCAAGTCTTCAAGATGCTCAATGGAATAGACAGGGTACATTACAGAAACTTATTCTCACTTAATGCCAATCCGACAAGAAATAATGGGTTTAAACTGGAACTAAAGATATTTAGGACCTCTGTCTGCGGGAATTTCTTTCCCTATAAAAGAGTTAATATCTGGAACCAACTTCCCTCATTGGTTGTTTCCAGCCAAATTGTAAATGTGTTTAAAAATAGACTAGACAAAGTACTGAATACTCTCATAGTTTAAGACTAAAACATAACGTAACTTTGCAGGAGTTCGCTTGCACGGTGTCTCTGTGGGCATGCTAATTATAGAGCTTTTTATATATTCTCCACTTTCCTGTAAAATTTCCTTGGCTACTTTTCCAGGGTCAAGGTTTTTTCTTCAACCTTTTTCCGTACCTGCCTCTGGCAGGGAGGGAGCGGAGGGTGGGGAGAGAGCCTTATACTTTTTTATCCAGTTTTCTACTACTGCTAGGATAGTTGAAAGAAAAATAAATTTTTTTAATAACAGGAATCTCCCAGAGTGGACCGGAAGGTCTTTGATGCTTCCTCTTGTCCTTGTAACTCCTTGTAACTCTCTCTCTCTCTCTCGCTGATGACATCAAGCTTGGGGCCAATGTTGGAACGCCCGAAGCGATCGAGCAACTGCGTGCGGACCTATAGGATAGGAGAGTGGTCCGGAAAATGGTAAATGCCGTTTAACTTGGGTAAATGCAAGGTCATGCACACTGGCTACGCCAATCCCAAGTCGGACTACTCCATGTTGAGGTAATATCGAGGCCACTGATTTGGAAAAGGACTTGGGTGTGCTAATTAGCAGCGACCTTAGTTTACCAAACAGTGCGTAGAGGTGGAAAAGAGAGCCCAGAAGCTGTTGGGTTATATCAGGAGGCAATTTCAATTTCGGAACAAGGAGATTGTGCTCTCTCTCTGTACAATTCCCTGGTTCGGCCGCACCTGGAGTATGCTGTGCAGTTCTGGTCGCCCACCCTCAGGAAAGATATTGACATGCTGGAGCGAGTCCAGGCGAGGGCCACAAAGTTAATCGCTTCTGTTAGGCATATGGGCTACAATCGACGCTTACGCACCCTGAATTTGTTTTCGCTGGAAACTCGGAGCCTGCGCGATCAGTTCATCGAGGTTTTCAAGCTCTTACACGGGTTCAACGATGTCGATTTTAGAAGCATGTTTAGTTTAAATGATAACTCAACTCGCAACAATGGTTGGAAGTTGGATTTGAAACGGTTTAGCACTAGTGTGTGGGAATTACTTTACCTATAAGATCTGTGACACTTGGAACAGGCTACCTTCAGAAGTTGTGAACAGTTCCTCTGTGGATCAGTTCAAGAAAAGGTTAGACCGAATTTTGCACACTATTTGAGGATGTAGGAATTTTTCCTGGCACCCTTTGCCATTGGTACTAGGGTGGCCAGACGTCCGGCTTTAGGCGGACAGTCCGCCTTTTGAGCACTTGTCCTTAGGGTGGCCATTTCCAAATTTCCAAAAAGGAGGACATTGCGTATGTGGCCGTACGTTAACATATATATATATATATATATATATATATATATATATGTTAACGTACGGCCACATACGCAATGTCCTCCTTTTTAAATGGCCACCCTAATTGGTACCTCCTCGGTATGGCCGCAAGGCCCTTTGAGGTACGTCTTGTCCTTGTAACTCTCTCTCTCTCTCTCTCTCTCCCTCTCTCTCTCTCTCTCTCTCTCTCCTGATGGGTTGTATGCATGCGAAGAATGAGGGCATGGTGTGGAAAATCTGATTTCCTTTTTCAATTCCTGTTTCAACCCCTTTTCTGTAGAAGCATTTCATCATCTTGCCAGCGTGATGGCTTTGCGCGTTGGGTACGTGAAAAATTTGCTTAATCCTTTTAGGACTATCTTGGAGTGGGTCATGGAGTCTCGTTGACCCGATACCTAGGTAATAGAGCTGAAAATATTTTGCATAAAACTAAACCATATGTTCGAGGTTTTTGTGACGATACCAAATAGTTGATATAATTATGTTTGTTTTCACAATCATGCTCTCTAGTGTACGCTTTTTATGCGTGCATAACGTAAATGTCGAGCTAGTTTATACATTTTCCCGAGCAAGTGTAGTTTACGACCCACTGACGCAAAAGGGGACACAAACTACGCTAGGTCAAAGTTGGTGAACGTAAACTACACTAGGATCTTTAGGAAACATTTTTTAAATGAATCCATCAAATAAAACTAACGAAATATTACGATTTAACCTAACCAATCATCAATTTATATATAAAGTAGTAATATTTTCGTTAGTTTTAACGTTTTATTTGATTAGGTATACGTGGACAAAGTTCGGGAACGCGAACTACACTAGGATAATGTAGGGGACGTAAACTACACTAGGATAATGTATGGGAACGTAAACTACACTAGGCACCACAGGGGGACGTAAACTACACTCGCTCCCATTATCCTCTTCCTATAAAATTTCCTTGGCTACTTTTCCAGGGTCAAGGTATTTTCTTCAACATTTAATCGTACCCATCTCTGGCGGGAAGGAGCGGAGGGTGGGGAGAGACCCTTATGCTTTTCTATCTAGTTTTTCACTACTGCTAGAATAATTAAAAAATGCACTAGTTTAATAAAAGGAACCTCCCCGAGTAGACCGAAAGGTCTTTGAGGCTTCCTCTTGTCCTTGTAACTCTCACGACCATTTCTCTTTATCATTCACATTGAGGAACAATTACGTGTCCAAAGAAATTTTACCGTAAAAGATTTATTCCCACAAAAGAAAAAACAGCTAATAATTTCTTTATAAAGTTTAGAGGAAGTATTTTTTCTTATAAGTAGAATCCCATTGAAACTTTGTTTGTTTCTGGAATAGTATTTACTATTTACTAATAGATCAACTGTACGCTCTTGATAATTGGTTAGGTTAAGTCGTGATATTTTCGTTAGTTTTAACAAAAATATTCTCAAAAATAAATTATATGAAAAACGGTACACAAACTGGAAAAGGTCTGAACCCTCTACATCACATGTTCTAATGCCGCATATACTCTAATTAATGCCGCATATTCTCTAATAAGCATATATATATATATATATATATATGTGTGTGTGTGTGTGTGTGTGTGTGCGCGCGCAAGAAAATCCATTAAAATTTTTAATTTTAGTAAAAGAAATACTCAGTAAAATTTATAGAAATTTTTTTTTTATCATTTTCGTCCATCTCGAAAACAACAACAATTTTGTATTATTATTTTTTAATGTCCTCCGAATCTGAGATAACAAAAAATTAATTATTTCTTTCATACTATTTAAATATTAAACTAAAAATAGTCTCGCACCAGGTTCAAAACAATATTTTTTTCACACACACACACACACACACGCACGTGTGTGCGTGTGTGTGCGTGTGCGCGCGTGTGTGCATCTCATATAAGCGAGGTACTGACTTCTTAAAATGCATATATCTGAAAACCTAATTAACCAAACCTCATTTAATCTAACCTTTGTGCCGTCGAACCGAGAAGGGCGCGGAAAGTGTTTCGGACGCAACTGAGGACTCGAACGGTGGTTTCTGTTAAGTTATTAAATAGTTAGGTACTCGCTAATCTAGCCTAACCTAACCTAATCAGGACTAATTTTTTTCCGACAATAGAACTGTTTCTAGATTTTTTCTATACATTTTTTAATGTTCCAAAAACGTTACCTCAAAAAAAAAATATTACCACACACTCGACCTCACTTATATCCAGTTTACTACGAGCGTGTACACACACACACACACGCACACACACACACACACACAGTAGTTATGTAATATGAATATTTTATCACGTGTGAAAATGAAATACTTTTAAATTAAACCATTATATTGGCTACAATATTTCGTTATCATCACTGTCACCCCTCTTTCACTCTCAGAATTGGGTTATAATGAAACACTGGACACTCAATTTATATCCTTGCGCCTCTACAACATTCTCCATCTCTGTGTGGCGTCTCTGGAGCTCAGAATATTGCTAATCTCGGGAAAGCTCATTATTCTAAAATTGTGAAATGGAAGCGGAGAAAATCTGGGATCGCTCCCTCATAATTCTTCATCGAGTCATTAATCTTATTCAAACTTCAGTTACAGAAATTAAATCTCTTTTTAGAGAGATTAAACCGAGGTTCTCTCCCGCGGTATAGATGGATTGTCAGGTGAACGTTGAAAATAGGCCCATGCGTGAATCTTACGCATACCACTGCTTTTCTTCGCGATGTCGTCGTTCCATTTATATCCCCACCATCACCCGCAGCTCAGTGGGTAACGCCGTTTCACTACACGCGAAATGAAGACACTGAGGTCGGGCCTTGGTTCCCGATGGCTAGGTTGATAATAATCCAGAAGTTAGCGCAATGAGCCGCATTATTCTGACCTGAGCGCCGTGGTGCCAGTTTCTGGCCCTCTTGACTGATTAATTATTATTATAGTTATATTCGCTGAGCTCATAAGCGAGTAGATCGTACCATTAATTAAGAACAAATGCGGTAATGGGTATTGTTCAGTAATAATTACGGACCGTTCGTAATTACTTCCCGTTTCTCTAATTTGCTCGAAGAATACCTTGTTAAGTAAAGGTAGGAAATTATGTGTCATCCGTAATCCCTTCAGCTTTAATTAAGCGAAATCCCTGAACAGATTTAAATATTTATGTACTAAAAGAAATTTTAAATATGTTTTCTGAAATTAACTCGGTGATATACAAAGGGTTGATAAAAGTAAATAGATACCTTCGGTTTTTTTCCATTGTTTTTTATTTAATAATAAAAGTAAACAAATAATAAATTTATTGAATCAATATTATATTTAGAATTGTGTTGCTTTCCCTTTTGCATTACGTAAAGCTGACGCACACTGATGACTTTTGACATTTGTTTTTAAGGACAATCATCGTTGATTTTTGTCAGCCCTCTATAGTTTTTCAAGATACTGTATAAGCAAAGCTTTCGATAAAGTTAATCCTAATTATAATATTCGGTAAACCGATGTAAAGAAATATTCCCCGGATTCAAGTCAAACATTTACTGTCAAATGGGGCGTTATTAGAGTCTTTCAGATCCTCATCCTGAGTACCAAAAGGTCTTTGCTATTACTTTTACTTTTTAATGCGTATATTGATGGTTTGTTTAATTCGCTTCAGGTCAGAGTGGGGTATTCTATAATTGACTTTTATAAGCGTGATTATTACTTAACTGATATTATTTAATTTTAAGGCTAAATTCGTGTAATGTACATTTAATTTTATGCTAAATTTTCGTGATCTTTAAATATTTAAACATTAGTCTTTAAATATTAAACATTTACCTAAAGTTTCCCTAAAAATTCTACTTCATTTTTTGTATACTGTAATGTTTATCCTGATTAACTGATGTTTATTTCATTCTTTTATGATCATCTTACGTATACCTTCGTATTGGAATTTCTTTTTATTTTAGATCAATAAAGGATTTTCAGTACTTATTAATAAATGCGTGATAATTACGCAGATAAACATATTATGATGAACTTGGATAAAACCAGGTTAATGTCATTCTCTCAACGCGACATCTAATCAACAAATTATTGTAAGTTAGATTAAGTTAGGGTAAGTTAAGAGAAATTGACATAGATTAAATTATAGGTTAGATTAGCTAATTAAAGCATGGACGGAATGCACCATCGACCAAAAATCGATAGTTTGGTACGATATTCACCATTTTTATTATGAAATTATTAAAATTTTCGTAAAAAAAAAAAGGCAAATTTAGTACCTTCTAAAAGTATAAAAACGCGTATATTTTTTGTAAGAAAAGTCTTGAATGTGGTCATCACTCTTAAATTGTACTAAAATTAATATAAAATTAATATAATTTTTTATATAATTTCTGTTAAATTGCTATATGAGAATATAGAGATTTTTTTTTATATATGATTTTCAAATGCAACAAACCAAACAATGTTTAGTCACTAAAATTTAGTTCCAATTCCGCAATAACAAATAAGTGAGATTATTTGACTACTGCAAATAATAATTAAAGATCCTTACATCCATACGTTTTATACAACATAGGGATTTTCTTTTTGTCCAACCTATGGTCGAAACATGTATCTTGTTATATTGTTATATGAAGTGGTATTTTATTTACATTTACCGTATGATTTATATTTTTTATTGAATTCTGTTTTCCTTTAAACCACCTTATATAAATTTAGCCCAATGTTATATAATCTTATTTCTCTGTCAGTCCGTGTAGGGGAATAATTGAAAAGTCTTTTACAAAAATAATGTATTCGTCACAGATTTTCTAAACAACTTGCGCTGCAAAAATGAAATTGTTGACAGTGATAAATATTTGTTTATTACTACAATTTCTCTATCTTTGTCCTGTCTGGTTAATTGACCATTTCAATAATAAGGTATACTACTGTATTATAATGTCTAATGCATACCTTCATTACATTGTTTATCTACTTCCTTTTTGACAGTGGTAAATATTCCCTTCTTGTGAAATTTTACATTATATTATCGTATGTATTTTTATTATATTTCTACCAAATGCACAGAACTCAGTCCGTTTTCTAAACGGAGAACATAGGATATACTATTTTTTAATATTTACAGACACAACCAGAAACATGGAGTGTCTCCGTTTTCTTCCGTTAAATTTTAAGGGAAGACTATTTTGCGTTTGAATTACTTTTAGCCAACTCATTCGTTTCAAAAGTTATTCGAGTTAAGTCCGTTTTCTGTACTCTTAGAGAGAAAGACTTATTTGAGCTTATTCAATTTTGTGAACCACATATTTTATGTTAAATTTTAGGGTGAACTAATTTGTGACTTTTACTTCAAACTTTCACACGTAGTATTTTTATAGCTTTATAGTTTCACCTCTAGAGAAGCGCTACCTTTCTACGTTTTTCTTATTTGGCGCCTTTCGCTTCGGGTGTTATATTTTAATAAAGACATTAATCCCATCTTTTAACTAATATAATTTTATGCTAAGTTATTCGGCAATAGGTAAAGAATAACTTGATATAAATTTTTTCTCGTTTACTGCTTCAATCCGATTTAATTTTTACATGGTAACTTCTCTATGCGGCCTATGACCCCCTATTGCCGCGCGAGGCTGCCAGGCGTAAGATTTACTTACATACCCAAATAAGATTCTCTTAAATTGATTCATCCTATTTTTAAGAATCATTAACCTTTCAGAAGGTGTAATTTTAACATGCCATTAAACTTGTTAATAATGTAACAACCTCATTCTAACGGAGTTTTCCCGTTTTATACAAAAGTATAATCTTCATGGCTACCCTTTTGTTTCACAAATGTAATTTTTACATTAGTTATTTTCCTAGTTTTTAGGTAATCTATATATGGTACTTTTATCCGAACATATTCAGAATTAAATAGACAATTTAGTTCATGCCTTTTTCCCTAAATTACATGAGTATTTAACATGCATGTATTTTTAAATTTCATGTACTTAAGAAATTATAAATCATCCCTCCACAAACGAAAGAAACGAAGCCGTCATTTCGACTCGTTCCCTTTGTTTTCATGAAAAATTTATTTATAGGCTAAATTAGCCTTTAATTAAGTAATCAATTTCCTTATCATATTCCCCTATATATATATATATATATATATGTGTGTGTTTTATTATTCTAGCAGAATTTACTTTGAACAAAAGCAAATTTCGCGGAAGAAAATTTATTAAACTTGTAGCTTCACATCGTGTGTAGCCATGATTAAAAAAGAAAAAGGACGCAACTAAGTAATAGGCTATTATCTCTAATTGAATCTGGTTTAAATGTACACCCAAAAATGGGATGCTGTTTATAAATTAGACCGCGTTGCTGTAACGATGCTAAAAAAAGTAAGTTCCATTAACAATTTAGAAACAAGAAGTTACATTGTTTTAAAAAATATAATTACAGTATATATTTTTAGCCTTATTTAATTCTGCGTATTGGACGGAATTTTTTACTTCTATTTTCTCTATTGTACTTTCGTCATGTCCAATATCGCCATTGTCATACGTGTTTATTATCGTTATTGCCTTTATCTTCGTCAATGCATAGTAGTTGTAATCGAACTCGTTCTTAGGTTCGTTCCTGCTGATATCGTCATCGACGCTATCTAATCGTTGTCCTCGTTATAACTTATATACCTGTCGTTGTTGTCTTTCGTTGTACACTGTGTTCGATAGTCCGTATAAATATACAGGGCGTCCCGAAACTCCCAATTTATTTCTTGTTCTCCTCTTACAAAAAAGAGATTGGTACTTTTGAGACACCCTGTATATAATAGTTTCATAATTTTTTTTTATTTTTGGAGCAAGTGTAGTTTACGTCCCCCTGACGCAAAAGGGACACAAACTATACTAGGTCAAAGTTGGGGAATGTAAACTACACTAGAATCTTTAGGAGACATTTTTTAAATGAATTCATCAAATAAAAAGTTAAAGCTAACGAAAATATTACGACTTAACCTAACCAATCATCAATTTATATATATATATATATTTTTTTGACGATTGGTTAGGTTAAGTCGTAATATTTTCGTTAGTTTTAACGTTTTATTTGATTAGGTATACGCGGACAAAGTTGGGAACGCAAACTAAACTACACTAGGATAATGTAGGGGAATGTAAACTACACTAGGCACTACAGGGGGACGTAAACTACACTTGCTCCGTATTTTTTTTTAAAGTTTCCTGCTAAATATTATCGGGGGATAACTATTATAGTTTAAAATTAAACAGTTATTTCAGAAAAAAGAAAAAGAAATTGGTGTGAAATTAGGCCACGTGTGGCTGAATTTTATATATGTTGTATATTGTATGCTTATACCTTCCAAGTTGTGTACTACAGTGTGTAGCTCGGCTCTCTTTTCCACTAAGGTCTCTCAACTCCAACTTTAGAGCGGTGTAAGTTTATAAAGGATGGGGATGACGATGAATTCTTTATAATTAATTTATCATGGAGTAACTTCTTCATAAGTAATTCAATAGAACAACAAGTCGATAGAAGGAAATATTCTTTTAGTACAAGTCCCTCGGATCACCTGAAGATCAGGGCCCCCAGCCTCAATTACCAAATGATATCTTCGTTAAAACTAACGAAAATATCACGACTTAACCTAATCAATCGTCAAGGGCGTACGTCGTACAGTTGACCTAACTGGGCATTCAATTTAATTTATTATTATATTTGGTACTGTAAAGCAAAAAACAAGAATACAGGGGGGCCCTGATCTTCAGGTGATCCAGTCCCTCTAATCAATTTTAAGGCAGAGTGACTTCTCAGTTCTCTCTCTCTCTCTCTCTCTCTCTCTCTCTCCAAACAGTCAGTAGCTCTAGGCAAGATACAAAGGTTTTTATAGTCCTAAAGGGTAAAGGGAATTACATAAAGTGGGGGATTAAAGGAAAAAGAACCGTATTAATAATAATTTTACTTAACATAGTAGAACTAGTGAGATTTAGCATTAGTATAATACAGGGTGGTCCAAAAATCCTTATCTATTTTGCTGAAATAATAGTATTTTAGGATAAAAATGTAGTAACATAATTAGATGTATATTTATTTATCAAGCTTAGGTCTAAGATTCGACGTGAGCAACATCAGTGTCTCTGCAAATTTCAAATATGTCTACTGCATTGCGGAACACATTCTCAAGCGTCTCTGGGGTTATTTTAGTGACTGTCGCGACAATGCGGGTTCGTAGATCCTGCAGGTCTGTAATTCTTGTTTTGTAAACCTCAGACTTTATAAAGCCCCACACAAAGAAGTCTAATGGTGTTAAATCCGGAGATCGTGCTGCCCAGGGCCTGTTTCCACCACGTCCAATCCAGCGATTTGGTAAGAGCCCATCAAGGTACGCCCGAACGATGTTTGCCTAGTGACATGGAGCTCCATCTTGTTGAAAGACAACAGTGTCGAGAATGCCATCTGAATGAAGCTGGGGTTCTAGAAACTGATGAAGTATGTCAAGATAATTGGCCCTGTTACCGTAGCTTCTGCAAAGAAAAAATGTCCATAAATCTCCAATTTTGTCATACCCAACCAAACATTAACTTCAGGAGAATCTCTCTCCCATTCGTAGAACTCGGTTGGTTATCGATTAACCTTTCCGCATGTGTGGAATGTCGCCTCATTGCTGAAGAGAATGTGATTTAATAAGTTTTCGGTATGAATTTTTTCAATCAATTCTGTGCATATGACGGCTCGTCTTGGCTAATTCTCTTTGTGTAACTCATGTAGCACTTGAATATGGTAACTTTTCTTTTTTAATGTCAATTTTAAAATTCTTAGAACAGTCGTTTTTGGTATGCTCAGTCTACGTGATGTTGTGCGAGTTGACATTCTAGGATTTGTCTCAAAGACATCTCTTACCAATTCGACATTTTCTTGAGAGGTACCTGGACGTCCAGATCTTGCCTCATCATGAACAAATCCTATTCTTTTAAATTTATTGACAAGCTCGCTATTTGCTTTGTCTGTAGGTCCTGGTTTGTGAAATCTTCTTTCGAATTTTTCTCGAATTTCTTTGCACTTCTTCCCTTGGATACGTAGTGTTAATACCATCATACGTTCTTGTTCATCCATCTGACGTTTGATACCGGGTTTTAAACTCTTTACTAATGATAGGTTACATAGGATTGGTGGCGGCGTTTTGCTGTACATTCGTAATTCCCTTAGAGCTATCGAGGTTAAGATAGATTTTCTGGCAGCAATTAATGCGATATGCGTTGAAGTTAGGGCGCGTAGTATTAGTTTTAATTTTGTTAGATCAGTTAGGAATGCTAAGCGCAGGGCCGTCCACAGGATCAATTAAGTAAGGAGGCACTTCCAAATACAGGGGGGGCACAAGTATTTGTAAGAGCTCTAGGGGGGAGTTCGGGGGCATATTCCCGGGAAATTTTTAAAATTTACGTTGTCTGGGACAGCATTTCCTGCCTTCTGGAGGCAGTTAGGAGGGCAAATTATAGGGCTTCAAATACTGAAAAATATGGATTTTTTTAGACATCCTTTGTATGTCCATGATATTAAGGTGAAACCAGATACACAATAACTTGGTAGATATACAAGTTTATTATTCTTACATAATATACATATAAATAATTGTCATGGGACTGAGAAGATTATTGAAGACAGTATTCAGCTCATTAAGTAATGTACAAGATATCCTTCCTAACGATCTCGTAGTCGCGTTCTCCACAACAAATTTTACATGTTTTAATTTTAATCACAGGATTTTCTCTTCATATCAACAATATGGGAAATTATACAATATTAATAAATATCAACAATATGGGAAATTATACAATATTAATAAATATCAACAATATGGGAAATTATACAATATTAATAATAATATAGTAACCAATTACTATCTTGAAAAATTAGGACTGGATTTTGGGTTTATGATAAACTCTATCTATAAGCAGTTGACGAAAAAACGAGGGGGCACCATTGAAAAAAGAGGGGGCTTGGCCCCCTTGTGCCCCCTCGTGTGGACGCCCCTGGCTAAGTGTAATTTAGAGATACTTATAGCTGCGGATAGTAAACATAATCCAAAAAAGTTTTTTTAATACGTCAATAATCGTAAGCCGATAAAAGATAACATAGACCCTCTAATGGATGTTAACGGCTCTTTGGCTTCTGACGCTCAGGCAATGGCGAGTATTTTCAATACCTTTTTTGCGACAGTTTTTACCGTAGAAGACGTAAATAATGTCCCCGACGTGGACGATATCGTTCCATTTAGTAGCGAGACTATTTTGAATGAAATAGCTGTTTACGAGGGTGAGATTACGCATTATATCGATAGGCTAAAAGTTAGCAAGGCTCCAGGCCCTGACGCTTTTTATCCCAGACATTTGAAAGATTTGAAAAATGTTATCGTAGGCCCCTTAACGAAGATTTTTAATCAGTCACTCGAAACGGGGATTATTCCTGAAGACTTCAAATCAGCTAACGTCACGCCCATTTTTAAAAAAGGCGACCGCACAGTAGCTAGCAATTATAGGCCTATTAGCTTAACGTCAATTGTCGATAAACTATTGGAATCCGTAGTTAGGGATCGTATCATCGATCACTTAGAAAGTCGAGATTTGATTAATAGTAGTCAGCATGGGTTTCGACGCCATAGATCTTGTTTAACTAATTTGTTAGAATTTTTTAACGAAATAGTGCGCGAATACGATAGGCATAGAGCGGTTGACGTTATTTATTTAGATTTTAATAAAAAGGCGTTCGATACAGTTCCGCATAGAAGATTAATTGCGAAGGTTAAAGCGCACGGTATACGCGGTCAGGTAGTTAACTGGTTAGAGGAATGGCTTCGTGCTAGGAGACAGAGGATCGTTGTTAATGGTAGGGAATCGGGGTGGTTGGATGTAGGTAGCGGTGTCCCACAGGGTTCAGTGTTAGGCCCACTGCTATTCGTAATTTACATTAACGACATAGATGTAAGATTGACTAGTAACGTGTTAAAATTCGCGGACGATACTAAAATAGGCGGTAAGGTTGTTAACGAGGACGATAGAAATAGGCTCCAAGACGATGTAAATAGGATTATGGAATGGACGGATAAGTGGCAGATGCAATTTAACGTAGACAAATGTAAAGTTTGCATATAGGTTCTCGTAACAATAATTACACGTACACGATGGATGATAGAGAGCTAGCGAGCGTTGACGAGGAAGTAGATTTAGGCGTACGCGTATCTAATGATTTAAAAGTTAGGAACCAGTGCCTGGAGTCTTGCGCAAAATCTAATAGGATGTTAGGCTTCATAGCGCGTAATTTCGAATTTAAATCGAAGGATATTATATTGTCCCTTTACAAGTCCCTAGTCAGGCCTCATTTAGAATATGCCGTTCAGTTTTGGTGCCGTATTTGCGTGAGGATATTGATAGGTTAAAGGGTTCAGCGTCGTGCCACGAAACTAATTCCGTCATTGCGCAACAAGTCTTATGAAGATAGGATTAAAGAGTTAGACTTGCATTCACTCAAAACTAGGAGATTAAGGGGGGAGCTTATTGAAGTTTTCAAAATCGTTAATAACATCGATAACATAAATTTTGACAAACTCTTCACTTTCGATAATAGCAATACTTGTAATAACGGATTTAAGTTGCGTGGCAGACGTTTCATTACTAATATAGCTAAAAACTCTTTACGTTTAAAGTAATTGATAAATGGAATAATCTTCCCGCGATCGTCGTGAACTCTACCAGCGTTAATGTGTTTAAAAACTGTCTAGATAGGCATTTTAAAAATATTAACGTTGTTTAAAATAAAAAAACAATTGTCAACAGAAGCTCTGGGGGATAATCGGGGATGAGTCTGTTGACGTCTAATGCCAGCTTGTGACATGCCAGCGTGTGATATGCCAGCAACAAAAAAAAAATTAGACTAACACGAACTTAGTTGTCGCTTGTTGAGTAAATTTACCCACTTTTTGTTATTCTTTATACTTTTTTCTTCTTCTCTCCTTATTTGCATGTCTGTAACTCTCTTTATTGCATGTCTGTAGTTTGCATGGTATGATAGTGTTTGAGTTAAGAATGTGTTGCATGGTTTCTAATGCGTTCTTATTTTACTTCTTTTCATCTTTCACGCCTTTCCAGCCTAGTGAGCTGCATCCTCTACCTCCCTATGGAGTAGAGGATCGGTCTGCAACAGCTGGAAGAATGAGTTGCTTTGAGTTAAGAATGTGTTGTTCTTGAATTAAGAATGTATTGCATGGTTTGTAAGCGTTCTTATTTTATTTCTTTTCATCTTTCATCCCTTTCCGGCAGAGTGGGCTCTACCTCCCTATGGAGTAGAGGACCGTTCTGCAATCTTTCCTATTCTCTCTGACTACTTTTCTGACTTGTCGGCAGTGGCCGGCGGATGATGATGGTGAGTCTTTTTTCGCTTTTTCTGAATGAATGTTAACCCACGAGTGATAGGTGTTGCCACTTACTTAACCCCTTATTCTCTTCTCTTAACCCCCTACTCTTTCCTTTCTCTCGGGCTAACCTTAGAGTGGATCTTAGGGTATTTGTTAGCCTTAGCTTCTGTAGATCTGTAGATCATCATCTATGGCCTGTAGAAAATAAAACAGACATAACGTTATTTCAGAAAAATAGATAGGGACTTTTTCACCACCCTGTATACAGCATAGCCTTATCCAAGTATAGTTTGGAGGTGTCCAGCCAAATTACAGTATAAATTTTACACTCGTGGTTTTTGTATTACGTACTTTATAAGTCAGGTAAGAGTTTTCTGCAGTTAAAGTATTCATTGAATTTATTTAATAATAAATGGTAAATCACAGTTGTACGAATTATTATGTATAGTCATATTATTAATAGGACATTGGGTCTGGGTCGTAGCTGGATGGAGGACCGTCCTCCGCTTCCAGATTATGTAGTTACCCATGGTTCGGATCCCACGTAAATCTTTAGTAAGTCCCGTCCGTCATATGACATTAGACGCTGCGAAGGAGGTTAAATAAACCCCAACGAAACAAAATAGTGAAGTTCGACGGTCGACTTTAATGCGAGTCGCATTTAGAAGCAACAGTATTTACACAGATATCGGAAATTATATGTTTTTCTCCTCTGTCATATTTGTAATACAATTTTCGAATTAATCTTTTTACATGGATGAAATTTAAGGCAAAAAAAAGCGAAGAGCTTTTTCTAATTTGAAAGAAGACGACAAATGAAAGCTAAAAACTAAAAATAAACTTATTGAAAGACTAAAACTGAAAGGGAATCCTATTTGCTTTTCGTCATTAGTATAATTAATTTTCTTTCAAAACATTTCTTTCAGTTACCCCCTTTTTTGCGTGTGTGTGTGTGTGTGTGTGAGAGAGAGAGAGAGGGAGAGAGAGGTCAGTTGCGAATGTTCTTTCTTTTTTCCCCCCTTTGGATGAACAAAGAAATTCCAGAAAAATGATGTGACACTGTAATGCTAAAGATGTTGAGAGAGAGAGAGAGAGAGAGAGAGAGAGAGAGAGAGACCATTTATATAAATTAGTTATCGATGCTGTGACAACATATTTATCATTCTAATCTTTTATCCACTTCCGCCTGGTTGGGCCCGAGTATCTTTCCTCTCCTACATACTTGCATCCCTGTGTGTGTGTGCGTCTCTCTCTCTCTCTCTCTCTCTCTCTCTCTCTCTCTCTCTCTCTCTCTCTGGTCACATCAACCACTAACCAATTAGCAACCTTTAAAGAATAAATGTAGTTAGTTAATCAACAGTCGAAACATTTTAACATTTTGATAAACATTAATAGAATTGCTCCAAATTTATAAATTTTCATGGAAAGCATTTGTAATGGGATTTTGGACGTTTGCCCAATGCAGTGCCACAGAACCTTAGTGAGATTCCTTAACGAATTTAAGAGAGGGTGCCAAACTTTGACATTCGACCTCATCGTAATAGTTAAGGGGAAAACTGGCCTCACTGAAACGTTCGACTTTAAAATTTCCTTTCCAGGAAGGAATCTGAGTTTGTGTTTCAAAGTCAATGGGCACCCTATCCTTCGAACGGAATTTTTAACTCTGCAATGCATACAAAATCGCAAAACTTGCATGGCCCACTATTCTCTCCTTCATGGTTGATCAAAAACGAGAATCAACGAATTGTGTCAGGCAGTGTTATAAGGATACTTAAAACTTTTTGATTCTAGAAAATGAAATATTTGAGAAAACAGAGTACAGTTTGTATCCGCATTCGGCATTCGAGATTCATAAAGTTTTACTCGCGAAAATAAGTCTGCATGCAGGGTTAGGCCCAAATGTCAAACCGCTTTTGTCAATACTCGGGAGTAATGTAAGTTTTTGTTACAAACCTTAATTGAAACAAGACGCCTACTCTTCATTTGGGTGAAAGTGGATCTCTTTTTTAAAAATATTTCTAAAATTAAAAAAAAAACCATTCGTAAATATCTAACCAATAATTGAAATTTTGTCGAAAATATAAAGAATTCATTTCGAAATGACGAAATTATTTTGCCCAATCCTAAAAATCATCAAAACTGAAAGAATAAAAAAGCAAATATAAACTGTTATTTTATTAAAATTAATTAATTAATTTAGAAAAATAATTATTTTAACTGGATTTTCTATTATAATTTTCTACATACAGTTGTATGCAAAGTTTTGAGCAACCCTACTAAATTCTTGAAAATCTTTGATTTGAGATGCATCAAGAGAAGTGGTTTGGCCCAAGGTTCGATTTCCGGCTACGACAGGCGGCGTGCAGCTCACACAGTTGTTCATCCTTTCACGCGAAGAAATTGGTTGGTAGATAAATGAGTACCCTGCGGAGTTGGAAATGGGTCACCAACCTTGACCCATGACCCGTGTAACCCGTCAAGCACCTGACCGTGACCCACTTGACCCGCGACCCTCTGACTCAGCAAACTTGCTGACCTAAACAATACAATGAACAAAACGTTTTACAAAATACATCAGAAAGTAAACGTTTGTTTCAAGGTACAAAATTTTTATTTTGATACAAATACAAACTGACAAACATGAGCTTTTATTTCACAAAACAGTGAAAAGTAATTTAGAAATTCTTTTTATGGTGTAATCTTTACTCTGTAACTGCGTCTTACCTTTTAGTGTAAAGCTATACCGGTAAGCTATGACAAACTGGTTTGTAACTATAACTACAAGCTGTCGACACGCATAGCATACGAATTTTTAAAATTCGACTGAAAATTTGTGCCCCACCTAATCACAGCATTGACCCACCTTGACCCGTTCCCATATCAGGCGGGTCAACCTCATGACTCGTGACCCACCTCGACCAGTCTTGAATTCACTTCCACGTGACCCGCAGACCCGTGACCCGCTGACCGTTTCCAACTCTGGTACCCTGGGTAGCCTAGTGGTTAAGACGTTGGGCTGCTGCTGATCGGGATGTCGTGAGATCGAGTCCGGGCGAAGACTTTGTAATTTCTGACCACCAGTGGGAGGGTCGTGGTTCGGATTCCACGTTAAGCCGTAGGTCGAAGCCTTAGACTCTAAGGTAAAGCAACACGCTTGACCTTCGCCAGAATGAACAATTAAGGCGGAAGCAAAACCAAAGTTAACCAAGGTTATGTATAAGTTATTGTTATACAGAGGGTTAACAAAAGTAAATTGACACCTTTGTTTCTTTCAAAATGTTTTTCATTGATTATAAAATTCAATAAATAATAACAAATTTATTGGATTAATGAATGAAAAAGGGAAAAGGAAAACAATTTTAAATATATTGATTCAATTAATTTATTATTACTTACTGACTTTTCTAATCAAATAAAAAAGTTTGGAAAAACAAAAATATATATTTACTTTTGTCAATCCTCTGTATAACAATAACTTTATGTATATTATGTCTGAGCATTTATAATTCTATGAATGAATCACAATTTAAATATATTCAAGAATTTAGTAGGGGTGCAAAAACCTTGGCATCCAGCTGTATTTTTAAGTAAAAATAAGGCAAAGAAAATGACCTTACATAGGTTAACAGTTCATCAGTATTTAGTAAACAATAAATGATGTTATATATATATATATATGAATAGAAACGACATAAGTATTAAGGAACGTTTCTGCACACGAGGAGGAGAGATAACGAAATAATGAAAAATGAGGCGAACCGCCTGGGAATCGAACCCAGGGCCTTCCAATTGCCGGTCGGACGCTCTACCATTATGCTACGGACCTCACTCAATCACAAATCGAAATTCTCCCAAATAGGGCAGAAACCGATGCCCTCAGAGAGCACCCTCGCAAATCGTGAATATGCGCAAATAACTGCAATGACCGCGCAGTATATAAATGAATAGAAACGACATAAGTATTAAGGAACGTTTCTGCACACGAGGAGGAGAGATAACGAAATAATGAAAAATGAGGCGAACCGCCTGGGAATCGAACCCAGGGCCTTCCAATTGCCGGTCGGACGCTCTACCATTATGCTACGGACCTCACTCAATCACAAATCGAAATTCTCCCAAATAGGGCAGAAACCAATGCCCTCAGAGAGCACCCTCGCAAATCGTGAATATGCGCAAATAACTGCAATGACCGCGCAGTATATAAATGAATAGAAACGACATAAGTATTAAGGAACGTTTCTGCACACGAGGAGGAGTTATTTGCGCATATTCACGATTTGCGAGGGTGCTCTCTGAGGGCATTGGTTTCTGCCCTATTTGGGAGAATTTCGATTTGTGATTGAGTGAGGTCCGTAGCATAATGGTAGAGCGTCCGACCGGCAATTGGAAGGCCCTGGGTTCGATTCCCAGGCGGTTCGCCTCATTTTTCATTATTTCGTTATCTCTCCTCCTCGTGTGCAGAAACGTTCCTTAATACTTATGTCGTTTCTATTCATTTATATACTGCGCGGTCATTGCAGTTATTTGCGCATATTCACGATTTGCGAGGGTGCTCTCTGAGGGCATTGGTTTCTGCCCTATTTGGGAGAATTTCGATTTGTGATTGAGTGAGGTCCGTAGCATAATGGTAGAGCGTCCGACCGGCAATTGGAAGGCCCTGGGTTCGATTCCCAGGCGGTTCGCCTCATTTTTCATTATTTCGTTATCTCTCCTCCTCGTGTGCAGAAACGTTCCTTAATACTTATGTCGTTTCTATTCATTTATATACTGCGCGGTCATTGCAGTTATTTGCATATATATATATATATATATTATATAGAGAGAGAGAGAGAGAGAGAGAGAGTACAGGGTGTCCCATAAGTCTGGAACCATAGGGTAAAATAAATAATTCATGTTTTTCCGTTTATACAAGTGCCCATGATGTCTTTGAGTAAGGAAGAACGCATCCAGGTAATTCTGCTCGTAGGAAATCGGAATCAGAGGGAGGTCGCTGAGGAATTTAACAGATTGCATCCAGACCGCGCGCCGATAACACACAGCTGTGTCGGCAAACTTGTAGCAAAGTTCAGAGAAACGGGATCCATAGGAGATAAACCACGCAGTGAACCTCCGAGGACATCCACCGACGATGACACAGCCGCTACCATCCTCGCTCATTTCACAAACAGTTCCCAAAAGTTTCTTCGGCGTTTTTATTGCCGTTTTTATCACTTTCCCCTATGGCTCCAGACTTACGGGACACCATATATATATTATATATATATATATATATATACAGGGTGTCCCATAAGTCCGGCATCATAGGAGAAATTCATATTTTTTCTATTTCTACAAACCATTTTAATTCATATTTTTCTCTTTCTACAGGCCAATAACACAGAGTTGTGTTAGCAGACTTGTTGCAAAGTTTAAGGAAACAGGATCCATAGAAGATAAACCACGCAATGGACCTTCAAGGAGGTCCACTGACGATGATACAGCGACTGCTATCCTGGCTCATTTTAACAGAAGTCCCAATAAGTCTCTTCGGCGATTGTCCGCCGAGACAGGAGTGTCGAAAAGTAGCATCCATCGCATTCTTCAGGCTCACAAATGGCGTCCATATAAACTTTAGATCCTGCAGAAATTAAGCGAAGATGATCCCGACCAGCGGAGGGAATTTTGTGAATGGGCTACAGAACAATATGCTCGGGATGCCAATTTCCCGTCCACCATTCTCTTCAGTGACGAGGCTGTTTTTTATGGAAATGGTGAGGTAAATCGACAGAACACCCATTACTGGCCTCAAAACAACCCTCACTGGTATGCCTCTTCAAAAGAACAAGGTGCATCTCGGGTGATGGTTGGTGTGGCATTTGGAAGGATCGCATCATAGGCCCCCTCTTTTTCGATGAACATGTCACTGGAGGCACCTACCTACGTATGCTCAAGGAAGAAGCATTTCCCAGTGTCTTGAACGAAGAAGGAAATTTCCAACATGGTTCCAACAAGGCGGCGCTCCTGCACATTACAGCACCCAAGTAAGGGAATACCTGTACCAACAATTCCTTGGTCATTGGATAGGACATCGAGAGCCTGTGGAATGGCCAGCTAGAAGCCCGGATCTCACGCCACTAGATTTTTTTCTCTGGGGCCACTTGAAAGCGCTGGTATACGCAGAGAAATATAGGAGTGTTGAAGATTTGCGGCAGCGCATTATTGGGGCATGTAACACCATTACTCCTGACATCATTCACCGTGTGCTTGCTGACTGGGTATCACGTCTGAATTTGTGTATTGAAAACACTGGTGGACATATTGAGCACATTCTGTAAATAAAAGCTTTTGTTTTGCCTTTTTTTATTATTTTCCCTATGATGCTGGACTTATGGGACACCCTGTATTATATATATATCTGTATATTTGGGGAACAGCTTTACCTTTAAACATGTTTGGTTGAACAATTGACCGTAGTTTTTATTTATTAATTTATTATTAGTTTTTTCAATTTTCCGTATGACATTTTTCAATAATGTTGGTAAATTATAAATAATATTTCCAAATTTTCCGCCGTTTCGCTCTGTCCTCGAGCATCTTTAGGGAATTCGTTTGGAGCCATCTTCGTTGGTGTTCTGCGTAGAATAAAATTTCTTGTCAGGGCGCTCTCTTTTTATAGGTCATTTTCGGACGTTTTCCCGCAGTTTCGCGTACGTGTACTGACGGGATTGTTAGTTTCATACGTTTAACTTGAGGATTCGTTCTTGCCCGGTTCGCTGATTGTTTATTTTCGAGGAAGTCTCTTTTATTATTAATGCTTCGATGATATGAAGTCTTTTCTCATCCCTAATTTGTGTTACCACGTTTGTTGCTTCCACTATCTGTTGTCTGGTTAGGTTTATTTTGTGTATGTTCAACATCACTCAAAAACCGAAAATCTACAAAATCCCACGTAGTTTACGAATTTCAATGCCGAACGAAGGTTGCAAACTTCGAGGAAACATGAGATACGTGGGCTCAACCATAACAACACTGTCAAGAAGGCTAACAATGTACTTACAAGACGGAAGTCCGAAAGATCACGTGTGGAACATACACAAAATAAACCTAACCAGACAACAGATAGTGGAAGCAACAAACGTGGTAACACAAATAAGGGATGAGAAAAGACTTTATATCATCGAAGCATTAATAATAAAAGAGACTTCCCCGAAAATAAACAATCAGCGAACCGGGCAAGAACGAATCCTCAGTTACACGTACGAAACTGACCAATCCCGTCAGTACACGCACGCGAAACTGCGGAAAAACCTCCGAAAATGAGCTATAAAAGAGAGCGCCCTGGCAAGAAATTTTTATTCTACGCAGAACACCTACGAAGATGGTTCTAAACGAATTCCCTGAAGATGCTCGAGGACAGAGCGAAACGTCGGAAAATTTTGGAAATATTATTTATAATTTACCAGCATTATTGAAAAATGTCATACGGAAAATTGAGAAAACTAATAATAAATTAATAAATAAAAACTACGGTCGATTGTTCAACCAAACATATTTATTTATTTATTTATTTATTTATTTATTTATTGTATATTAGGGTGGCTGTATGAACATAATCTTCAAAAAGTTAAGTTCGGAACCCATAATATTGTTTCTTATTCCCCAAAAAACTCAGAATACTAATTTGTATACAAATCGGAAATGTTTTAGAGGTGTCACAAGAGTCCAGAAGATTTTAACTTAGTCTTTTTTGAGTTCAGCTCCAGGTCCCCTCACCCATAAGGGCAGAGGCGGATTAAGGCACCTCGGGGCCCCGGGGCAATGAAGAATATGGGGGCCCTTTTCTATAACTTTTTATTAACAATACATGTTAATTGAGAGCAAACTTAAAAGAACCTTAACACAGTGTACTTTGCCGTTTGCCAAAACCAAACAATATAAACAACTTTTACTTTAGGGCCTATAAAACACAAAATAAAACAGGGAATTTGTCAGTTTGTGTACTCTGTCATATTTAATCAAAGAAGTTTGCGAAATCTCGAATTATATCATCGAAACTCAGTTAATTGGGGGCCCCTCAAGCATGGGAGCCTGAGGTTTCAGCCTCAATAACCTCGGTGATAATCCGCCACTGCAAAAGAGTGAGTATTATCCTCTCAATAGAGGGGGTTTCGTTGTCGCCTGGTTGAACTTTGGAGACCTTCAACTAATGTTTTCTTTCTTGCATCTGGGAATGTTTTACGATGTTCCTCAGCGACCTGAAGCAAAAACTGTCTGTTCCTCATTTCTCGTTACAGAGGTGTTAAAGTCCTTTATCAATGCTATTCCCCTTTCTGCTATATCATTGACACCTTCATGCTTTTGAGAATCTTGGAAGCGTTTTGATAATCTGGAATTTGTCCCATTGAGCTGGATCTACAGAAGTTAGAAAGTCATCTTCCGACCGTAAAATTGAGAACAGTTGTCGAGAGTTTGCTGTGACAAATAATGACAGATCTTTTCCTTCAGCAATCGTCGGACAAATTCTATTTGGAGGGCATTTATCTCTTTCATTTTTAAGAACTGCGACCATCAATCTCTTCATTTCTAAAGGTGCACGATCATCAAAGGAAGAGAGACCAATTAAACGTTCACTTAAATATTACAAATGATTACCGAATGCCTTGCTGCAGATTTGGAGACGACAGTGTCTGGGTAAGTTTTTTAATTGCTGAAGGAGCTCGAAGTCATTTGCAGGAGCTAAAGTTGCTTGAGCATTGGAACCATGCTTTTACATAAATCTCTGTAATGAATAAATTGAATCTTCTTAAAGATGATATTTCTCTTAATGTTAGACAAACCTGTGAATGGAGGAGATAAATCTTTATAGAATAATTACGTTTGCTAGCCAACGTGCACGATGTAGAGTACCTGGTTGCATCAGTCTTCTTCCTCGTGGGGATACTTCTCCCAGAAACAGCAATGTTAATTCTAAGGTTTCTCGGTAATCATCTCTTGGTTGACGTTCTTCTAGGTTAGTTTTACAGAATTCAATTATTTCCTTCTATTCAGATATGTCTAAGATCACTTCTTTATCACCAATCACTGGTTCAAGCTTACTCCCATCAATGTTACTCCATTCTAGCTGTAATCGCTTAAATAAAGCAATATCAGGTCCTGATGAGGGACCAAAAGGACACCAAATACATTTCCAACTATAATCTCATGGATATGATGACGACAGGCTAGGTGCAGAAGATTTTTTGTCCAACATTTGTTCAATCAGGATGCAGGCACTTCCTCTCTTTCCCGTATTACTTGCTGTGGTATCAAACGACATGGCTTTGATCTGGTTGGTTAAATTCCATTCTTTTACAGTTTCAACAACAGCCTTTGCAATTGCTTTTGCACTTCCGGAGGAAAGTTTAGGGACTGCAAGAAGCTTGCCGATATCTTTACCAGTCACTACCACAGGCAAACGACCAACAGACTTTTTTCCTGTGATATCAGGTAGCATTTTCTCATCCCAGTGAACTACTGGGGGGTTTTCTGGAGCAAAGTGTTCAATAATATTAGCTGAAGTTTCTTTTCTAATTTTCATCCGTTTAGTGCAAATAGAATCTTTACTGATCGATAGTGACTCTACATCATATCCTAACTTTTTGCCGTAGCAGCAACGAAATGAGCTGCTGCTCGGTTGCTGATTTTTGTATGGTCTAGAGCTTGCACTAATTCGGGAGTCATTATGTTTTGAGGTCTTGTTTTCTTCAATTGTGGTTGGGTGTCACCCTAAGAAAAACTTTTTAATTTTGAGATGTACTATTTTCCGAATGGATCGACTCGTTATCACTACTGGTACTTGAATCTATTGTTGCAACTTTGCCTAGTTGTTGTATTTCTTTTCATGTTTTCTCTTGCGGCTAATAAAATTTTGCTCTATAATTATCTTATTTCTTCCTTGATTGTTATCACTTTATCATGCCAGCTATGTGACCTTTCCTTCCACTGCGCTGAGCAGTAAGAAATTTCTTATCTTCTATTTTCATCATAGACAGAGCATTCGCGTGTGCAGTGTCAAATAGTTTATTGAGTCCTGATGTGAAGTGTGTTTCTTACTTTGTGAAACTTCTCTCTCCGTTGGGCTCCTCCGATCACAATCTTATATCTGTTCCTGTCCTATCGCTTCATTTCGGCCTTTGGACCTTCTCAAGAGGAGGCGCCTTTAGCACTTCGGCGCCGGTGATTGGGAGGCCCTTAGGCAGTACTTTGTGATTTCCCATGGAATGATTACTGCTTCCGTGGCCGGGGCCCTTCTGAGTGTGCAGAGCGCATCACAGAGGTGATTCTCTCGGGCATGGAGGCGTACATTCTATATTCTATTCCTACTACTAATGCAAAAAAAACCGTGGTTTAACTTTACTTGTTCTAATGCTATCCGCAAAAGAGAGGAGGCTTTCAGAAGGTACCGTCGCCATCCAACTCCTGACTCTCATTCAGCTTATATTTCTACCCAGAATCGTGCAAAATCTGTTCTTCGACTCGTCAAAAATTCCTTCATCTGACAAAAATGTGAAAATTTATCCAATTCTAATTCTTCTCGGTCTTTCTAGCATCTAGCTAAAACCCTCTTCAACAACTTTACTTCCTCTTCTTTCCATCCTCTTTTCCATTCTGACGGCACAGTTGCCGTCTCTTCTCCTGGCAAAGCTGAACTCTTCGCTCAAACTTTCGCTTACAATTCATCTCCTTCCCCCTCTGACTTTATTATGTCTCACATTAGAATCTCTTCTAAAGATGTTTTTTCTGCCCTATCTGGGCTCAACTCTAGGAAGGCGTTTGGTCCTGATGGTGTTCGTCCTGTTGTTCTTAAGAACTGGCTTCTGTGCTGACACCTTGCCGAGGCAAACTCTTTCGTCTTTGTCTCTCATCTGGTACTTTTCCTTCCTGCTGGAAGTTTGCTTTCATTCAGCCTGTCCCAAAGAAGGGTGACCGCTCTCAACCCTCCAACTATCGTCCAATTGCTTTGATTTCTTGCCTTTCCAAAGTTTTTGAATCTATCCTTAATAAGAAGATTCTTAAACACCTTTCGTCTCGCAATCTTCTTTCAGATCGTCAGTATGGATTCCGTAAGGGACGCTGTACTGGCGATCTTCTTGCATATCGATCTGACTCTTGGTCATCCTTCTTTTGGGATTTCGGTGAAACTTTTGCTATTGTGCGAGACATATCGAAAGCTTTTGATAGAGTCTGGCACAAATCTTTGATTTCGAAACTGCCCTCTTTCGATTTCTATCCTTCTATCTGTTCCTTCATCTCTAATTTCCTTTCTGACCGATCTATAGCTGCAGTTGCAGGTGGTCACTGTTCTTCTTCTAGAGGTATTAACAGTAGTGTTCTTCAGGGTTCTGTCCTGTCACCCACTCTTTTCCTTTTATTTATTAATGATCTTTTAATTCGTACTTCCTGTCCTATTCATTCTTCAGCCACTTCCCAAAGCGTCCCTCACCGCAGTCGCTTCATGATTCGCGTAGGACGGGTATGGGACACCTGACCTCTGATCTTTCTGCTATATCTGATTGGGGCAGAGAAAACCTTGTGGCTTTCAATGCCTCAAAAACTCAGTTCCTCCATATGTCTACTCGTCACAATCTTCCACACGACTAGCCCCTTACCTTCAACAACACACAACTCAATCCTTCCTCTTCTCTTAACATTCTTGGCGTTTCCTTTTCTCGAGATCTTTCCTGGAAAGATCACATATACTCTCTTTCTAAAACAGCTTCTAAGAGGTTAGGTGTGCTGTACAGCTTCCGCGGTTTCTTCACCCCTACTCAGTTGCTGTCTCTGTATAGGGATCTTGTTTGCCCCTGTATGGAGTATGCTTCTCATGTGTGGGATGGTTCAACCCACACAGCCGTACTTGACCGGGTGGAATCAAAGGCTTTTCGTCTCATCAATTCCCCGCCTCTTACTGATTGTCTTCAATCTCTCTCTCTTCGCCGCAATGTTGCCTCACTCTCTCTTTACTATCGCTATCATAATGGACATTAATAAATTTATATAAAAAATCTAGAAACATTTTTATTATCGAAAAAAAGGTATGTTCGTCCTGATTAGGTCAGATTACGCTAGGTTAGGTTATTTAAGGTTAAACCCCATTAATTCTGAGCCAAAAACAAGCCTTAGTACCCCAAGGGCGGATCTAGGTGGGGGGGGGGCAGTGTCGTGTATTATTATTTTTTTTAATAAAGAAGATAATAATGTCTAATAAGAATTTAATGTTTTGTTTATAAGAATTTAGTAATGTTTTATTTAATAAAGAAGATAATAATGTTTAATAAGAAATTTAATGAGGTTTTGTACGTAAATAAAAATTAAATAATGTTTTCTGTAAAATTAAGAATATAAAATACTAGCTGGCAACACCCAAAATGTGCCCAGGCTGGAGGCTGAAATGTCCCAAATCAGTCTTCGGGCGGGCGTCCTCGTTACATGTTTATTAATACGTTAGTGTGATTCTAAAATATTTAATTGTCTCTCTCTTCGCGATAAAAGGTTAACGATGAATCCGCACTCGCTTTACCCTGTTTGTTCAAACTGTTTCGGCGTAAATAAAAATCAGTAAATAGTAATAATAGTGTGTAATTTATCCCGGTTCCTTTGCTGTTCAAAATCTTAATGGGAGGCGACGCTATCGAACTACCCTTCTGCCTGCGTCCGTATAAAGACACGAAAAGAAAACGAGAGTAAAGAGTGAGAATAAAGAGTGATAAGTAAAAAGGCAAATAAGTAAGAAGTCAAACGAATAATGAAAGAAAAGAGGTGTACACTATAGTGGCGACGTCTGGACCACCCCCTTAATTTCTTGCAAGTGCCCTCTTTTCAAGTGTAAGTGCCCTATTTGAATAATGCGTATGCCTCTGAAAAAAATTTTTGTTTTTGTAAGTAGATCATGGTTATTTTATTTTATTCAAATTCTATTTTGAGTCTTTATCCGTATACACTGTACTTCCAAATTTGTAGTTGTAATGGTTTTCATAGGTGCCCTTAGTACTGGTGCAGCCATATTACTACTTTTATCTTCAGCTTATTCTGATAGTTCTTTTAATTAGCAAGACATTTGTAATTGTTTGAAAAATTTTCTGTGATAATTGTTGTACCCAAATTAGATTTTTATTTTGTATCATATTTGAATGAGACTGATCTAATAAAACAATACAATTGATTTTACACTCGCTCATTGGTGGTCTGTTTAAAATTTTTTTTTAGTACGGTGCCCTTTTTTCTTTGGACCCCCTTACTGAAATGCCTAGATCCGCCCTTGTACCCGTATATTGAATATAGCCCATCTAGGAAAAATACTTGTACTTTTATCGATCTCTTAATCCTTTCTGCTAGGCTAGATTAGCGAGTACTTCACTATTTAATGACTCGACAATTTAGGTTTGGTTAATTAGTTTTTTAAATATACGACTTTAAAAATGTTGGTATCTCGCTTATGCGGAGATAGTACATTGCGTGTGTGTGTGTGTGTGTGTGTGTGTGTGTGAGAGAGAGAGAGAGATGATTTTCCTTGCTTTCTTTATAACTTTTGTTTCCCTTTAAAGAATCAATTCACAAAATGGCTTCCGAATTTGACCTTTCCCCTCTGACGAAGTCTCCCTCTTCATAAACTGCAGAGCTTTTTAAGCTACTCTCTTTGGATCATCATCATCATCATCATCATCATCATCATCATCATCATCGTCACCATTATTATCATTCTTATTATTAGTATTATTGGAAACTTTCTTCAGATTTTTATAAATAGTTTTTTCCTCAGTCGAAGAAACTTTCTCCAGGATTATCCATGAATAAAACAAAGTTACAGCTCTCGTCAGTATATAATCCAACGTATCATATATATATATATATATATATATATATATAGAGAGAGAGAGAGAGAGAGAGAGAGAGTTGACAAAAGTAAATAAACACCACGATCATTGCCCTCAAAAACAAATGGCAAATCTCATCAATAGAATGCAGCAGAACATGTGTCAGCTTTACATCATGTAAATAATATATTGATTCAATAAATCTGTTATTATTTATTGACTTTTACTATCAAATCCAAAAACTATGGAAAAACAGAAAGTGTCCATTTACTTTTGTCAAACATATCTCTCTCTCTCTCTCTCTATATATATATATATATATATATATATATATATATATATATCGGTGGTGTAGTAGTTAGCGTCGCTGACTACGAATCCATCGGCCCCGGGTTCGAGACCCGGTGACGGCAGCCGGCGCGCAGCAAAACCCAGCTGTTCATCCTTCCACACAATAAAAAAAAGTGGTTGGTTGATAAATGGGTACCCTGGGTGGCTTAGTGGTTAAGACGCTAGGCTGCTGGTGGGGCGTGGTTCGGATTTCACGTTAAACTGTAGATCTAAGGTGGAATGGAAAGCTTGACTTTCGTCAGAATGAACAATTTGAGCGGAAACTAACCAAAGATACCAAAGGTATGTATATATATATAAACGTTTAGAATACAGAAGTCCTTAATCGGTATACTACAAAAGAAAATAATTTTAGACCGCAAACATAATTAAGGAATACGAAATTAGGGGCCAATTAAAAATAGACGTCGTATATAAATAGAGAGGGTTGTTAATACTAAATTTTGCTCGGGACAAGCGTAAAATTTGGAGATACCATTTCTAAGTACGATTTTCTATTTAAATTTTTTTTCCGAAACCTCTTATCCCCCTGTACACTAGGGTGGCCCACTTTTCAATTTTTTTTGAAAAGTATAGGTGATCGTGGTTTTTCCCATTATTTGGCACTATACTAGCACATTGGTACCATTTTTACAAAAATTGATCAATATTTATGGGTCTCGCATCGACCTTGAAATTACTAGTTTTTTTTTTTAAATGCGTACTTTTTAACTTTTTACTGAATCAAGATAAATCATTAAGTAGGGATGTTTTCTGAATCCTCTTAATGAGAGAAGTCGTTTGGTGTGCCTGCCAATGTCGTACGACTAACGGTTTAAAGGTTGTGCCTGTATACAGGTAATACCAATGTGCTAGTATAGTGCCAAATAATGGGAAAAACCACGATCACCTATACTTTTCAAAAAAATGAGTCACCATACCCGGGCGGAATGTATAATGTATATAGGTAATTAGAAAATGCACTATGCCTGTGCCAGGTACCTAACCTATTTCTTTTTTTGCAGATCATAACATTTTGAAATTCTGTCTGAGTTCCTCATCTTTTGTCATGGACAAATCGATGGCAACCATAACTGGAAGAACTCTTGAAGCTACAAATAGAGAGTCATCAAAAGGAAAGGCGAAAATAACATCGCTACCTTCTCTAAGATCGGCCTCGGAAATTTTTTTAGATGGCCAACCGTCGTCCTCCATCAGTGGTAGCAAATTGCCAACAACACGGCAGGTTTTGCAATACTTCTTCAGTGTTATCCAGTACACTGCTAACAGGAAAGACGCATTCAAAGAAACCGTAAACAACGTCTTAAAGTTTTGGAACATGGCCCGCATTAAAACAATCACAAAGCTCAACTGCGAACGGAAGCTAGAGGCATTGTGGAAAGAGTGGCACTTACTCCAAAAGAGCAGAAAACGAGAAACTGACGCCGGAGGAAAACGGCAGAAGTTTTCGGACAGTGTGGACAAGCTGTGGGATATCGGAGCATCTGACGCTGTCGAAGATATAAAGAATCGACTGCTGTCCGACAAGGACAAGAAAGAAGACATTGACTTCTACCTCGATCAACGTGGTCCTCGGGTGGCAACGATGAGCGGGAACGATAAAGTTTTCTCTACATAGGTAGTAAGCATTGTGGCTGCTATCACACGTTCGGCGGATCCACCAGCAGACCTCAATCAGTTCAGCATCTCGAAAGAAACGGCTCGCCGGGGAAGAGTGTCACATCGCCGTGAAGTGGCGACGGCTGTGAAGGACTCCTTCACACCACCGAGGCACACTGTTGTCCACTGGGATGGCAAAATGGTCAAGGTCAGTTGATTAAGTTTTCATAGCTATCAATTTAGTAATGAGATTCATGAAGCATAATGTCAATTAAAAAGAGAACTGAATGTGAACAAAAATACGTAGGTTACTTTACAACCATGAAATTGAAATATATGGCATGTGTTTCAGAACTTCCTTGGAACGGCGGAGCACCGCCAAGCAATTCTCATCTCCAGGGCTCCTCATTGCACAGAAGGAAAGTTGCTGTCAGTCCCAGCTGTTGCTGACGGCACCGGACTGTCGCAGGCGCGGGCAACCATACATGCTCTCGAAGATTGGGGATGTGAGGAGAGCGTCATCGGACTCTGCTTCGACACCACTTCCACCAACACGGGGAGGGTGCAGGGTGCAGTTGTCCGGCTGGAAAACATGCTCGGGCGACCGCTACTCCAGCTGGGATGCCGTCATCACGTCCTAGAGCTTATCGTGGGGGCAGTAGCCGTCACCCTGCTCGGAAGGACTACGGCACCAACTGATCCTTTGTTTCAGCAGTTGAAGAGAAGGTTAGTTCATTTTTTGTGCAAGGTAAAGTTAGGACACACATGATATTCCACTAGTTTATAAAACAGCAAGCCAAACCGGAACTTCAGAGTTTTCTCACACAATTTTCTTGTTTATTATTTTTGAAGATGGGACGAGCTCGATCTCTCGACCTACTGCAAGCTGCAGGTCGAGAATCTGGCGGAGAGTACGTGGCTAATAGAACTCCGGGACGCGGCGGTCAGCTTCCTGAGCACAGCTTCTGGTTTCGTCAGAGACGATTGCCGGGAAGTGGCAGAGATCACGCTCCTGGTACTCGGGACACAACCGCGCCGTGGCATTCACCTCATGCGCCCAGGAGCCTACCACCACGCAAGATGGATGGCTAAAGTTAGTATTTTCAAACAAAAATAATCTAGAGATAAGTTTAAATGTTATTCAAAGATAAACATTTCATTATAACGCAAACAAAGTAATTGGTAACAATAAACCTGTCTTACTTACAATGGTGCCTATTCTGTTTCAGGTCATCTACTACACAAAACTGCTGATGTTCAGTAGGCAGCTGGAGCTCGACAAACTGCACAGGATCGTGGTGTTCATCGCTCTTCTGTACGTACCAGCTTGGTTGGCGGCCCCTGTAGCAGCTGATGCGCCGTTGAATGACCTGGTACTATACCAGCGTTTTCTGAGATATAGGGCAGTGGACTGCGAGGTGGCAGAAGCGCAGTGGCAGTGATGAGGCGGCACTTCTGGTATCTGAGACCTCAGACAGTCATCTTCGCTCTATGCAGCAACAAGGTGGATGGCACTGTGAAGCAACAGATGGCAGAGAAGCTGTCCCAGTGTCCCACCTCCCTGTACCCAAAGACTTCACATACGAGAACGTCTCAGTCGACGAGATGACGCTACTCCCCGACCTGATCGACGAGTCCTCCTGGTTCTTATTTGCAGGTCTGAAGATGTCTTCGTGGCTCACCCTGCCAACTGATAAGTGGGACGAGAACGAGGACTTTTGTCGTCTGAAGGATGTGATCTCTAATCTCCAGGTCACCAATGACGTCGCTGAAAGAGGAGTCCAACTGATACAAGACTATGCGAACACGGTCACAAAGGACGAGGCACAGCTGCAGGATCTTCTGCAAGTGGTGGAAAAGAACCGGAAAGAGCTCGGTGACTTCAAGAAGTCATCACTCGCCACGATGACATAACACAGAGGGACAACGTTGCAGCCAGTGACGTGTGATAGTGGTCAATACAATGCAAAAGTGATTGTTCAAGTTATTGTTTCTTTCTTCCCTATTTGTCTGCTATTTGCTGATTTTTTTGAAAAGTATAGGTGATCGTGGTTTTTCCCATTATTTGGCACTACACTAGCACATTGGTATTACCTGTATACAGGCACAACTTTTAAACCGTTAGTCGTATGACATTGGAAGGCACACCAAACGACTTCTCTCATCAAGAGGATTCAGAAAACATCCCTACTTAATGATTTATCTTGATTCAGTAAAAAGTTAAAAAGTACACATTTAAAAAAAAAAACTCGTAATTTCAAGGTCGATGCGAGACCCCTAAATATTGATCAATTTTTGTAAAAATGGTACCAATGTGCTAGTATAGTGCGAAATAATGGGAAAAACTACGATAACCTATACTTTTAAAAAAAAATTGAAAAGTGGGCCACCCTACTGTACACCCCCCTGAAGGCATGCATATGTGTATTTTCTGTTTTTCTGCTATATAATCGATATTTATTGCCAGATGTGCTTTGTAATATGTCCTTTATAGGGTTTCCAGGGTCGCAGAACACGAATACGCATTCGTAATGGAACTTTGAAAAATCATTATGCGGAAATCCAAGGTGGCGGTCAAAATACAAATTTTTGGGCATTTAAAAGTGAAATGTGGATGGAAATACTACAAACATCCATGATACTATATTTAATTGGGGGTTTGCGACAACACTGAACAGAATTATGCAGTTGACAAGGTATCTGTGAGAACTAATATAGTTAAATCATGAACTTTCAACCCATCTGAGACAACCAAGGACAATAAGGAGAGTGCTAAGTGCACAAAGACCGATTCCAAGATAATTTTCACACATTCTATATTTGTATAAAGATCATAGTATATTACCATACACGCATATTGTTCATTTCAGTAATGTGTCTACTGCATGGTTAAACTCACTGATTTGACCTGAGCTTTACAGCTGACATTGCTGATAAAGCTTCAAATTAGTGGCATACGTTGAGGGGCAATTTTCTGTAGTCCTTCATTAGACGAAATATATCACTAGTCTTTGGCACAGAAAGAGCGGTATCTCGTGCATATCTGACTTCGAGATAAAGACGGTTCAGCTTCTGCGAATCGTCCACATTTGATTCTTCGAGATAATTATCCATTTGCTCACTAGCCGTGAATGGCCCTCCTATTCTTTATAATTCTTCCTGGTCTCTATTTCTCCTGCGGTCTACAGCGACATTCGCAATCTCTTTAGTCTGTAATCCTTGCTTCTGTAATTGTTCTTGTCGTACGCTCCACTCTCATTATTTCCGAAATTTTTACAGTTCCAATTTTCCTATAGTCTTTGAAAGACCCTGTTGGTTGTTTTTGAATCAACGCAAGAGATTTAGCTTTGACCTGCGCTGCCGACGCGCACGCGAGTTGCTTGGCGCCTCTTCTGCCGAGTTCATAGTTGATGAACCCTACACTGCGCTCAGAGTCCAAGTTGTGAATTGGCGCCTTGTCCAGTTTTTCACAGTCCATTTTTGAGAGAGCATGTTCCGCTGATTCGTCAAATTCTCCGAATCCAAAGATATCTCCCTTTTGTTTCTGAAATTCTCCAGCAAGCTTTGTGACTTCAGTACTTATTTGGAGAGCTGTAGCTTTGATAGCATTGCAAATATCATCGTCATATCGTGTTTGTTGGAATCTTTCAAAAGAGACAAACTCAAATGCCGGCGTATCCACTTCCAACAGTTTAGCCGGATCAGTAGAAACGAGGTCTTGGTATAACTGTTGGAATGCTGGAATTAACTTTGAATAATTTGTACTGGTCGATATCGTCAGTGAAAGGAACGGCTCCACTAAATGAAGTCCAATGAGAACTCCAGCCGTGTACACAACTCTCAAGAAGTCCAGATCCAGGAAGCACCGTACGATGCAGGCCAATTGGTTCGTCACATGCTCAAATTTTCCGAAAAGTGTTCCCACATCGTCAATGTGATATAAGGATATGGCACATGTCAACGTCAATCTGTTGAAACGTTCATCTTTTAGACTAACAGATTTGTTTCGCTTCGGCGCTATATGAGCGTCGAAATCGTTGGCTTTGTTCCACGGTTTGTGGTCACAGTCATGATTTATCAATCTGGTTATACAGTCCAGCGCTTGTTCGGTCACACTCGAGGATGAAGCTGGAATATATTTTATCTCGCCCAATGGCATTTTCTATTTCGGTCCATTGTTTAGTGATCATTCGATTGAACATGAGAGTTGGGTGGACATTGGAAAACAAATGATCCGGGGCATGTTCTGATTCTAGCTTCTCGGCCACCATTTGTTCGACAGAGAGATTATGGGATGTCTGATCAGTGATCACAAAGTCTATCTTTTCAAACAGTTCCTTCGAACTAACTCCGCTCGTTGCTTCCAATATGTTCAACATGGCAACTTTCAAATCCGCCAAGTTCTCTCTACTTTCCGTAGCAATCGGAAATGTCGGGAGAGGTCTGTATTTTCCATGTACCGTCATTCCCTGCACCGAAAAAGAACCAGCTCCCTGTTTTTTCGAACCATCAAAAGAATAGGTAACTACCGACTTTTGATCTGATTGCATGATCTCTTTCGCAATTTCATGCAATGCTAGCGCTTCAATGCCCTTTCCCGGCTTGTCGAATATTGCTAGACTGTGGTAGAGTGTCTAGGTCTACTAAGTCCGGCGATTCGTCATGAAATTTCCATTTCCGACCAAATAGTTTATTGCCAACAATCACTACGGCTCCCGCAGCTTGACTATCTGACATGTGATGAGAACTTTTGAGCTGGTTCATTGCTTTGTAAACCTCGGGCCTTACTTTTCTGACACTTTCCCTTATGTGCTGGTACTTTGGCGGCAACTCATCCTTTTCAATTTTTTTTGTCTAGGGGACAGTTTACGACGCTTCCGACCCGTAGACGTGGAAGGTTCATCTGATTCTGATGTGCTAATTTGGAAGTCAATATGATTCGGATCATCCTCAGATAGTTCACTGAAGCCTTCAGCTGAAGCCATTTCTTTATTCCTCGCTTTTTCCATCTCTGCTTCCTCTTTCATTCGCTCCAAACTCTGCAGATCTCTCATCCTGAGTTCCATGGTCTTATTCCATTTTCTGTCGACAAAACTCTCGCAAAACATTTTTCTATCATGTCTTTGGTCTTCCAGAAAGTCCCATTTTTCTCGAGTCATTTTCACACCATAAAAATTTTCTAAGCGCTTTCTTACTTCATCGTCCGCGCAGAAGATATCAAAAAGTTATTTCACTTTTTCGTTGAAATCCTCGATTTTTTTATAATAGTTGTCGTTTCGGCGGTTTTTTCTGGTCTGAACTAATTTGATGAATCTTTCATACAGTTCCAAAATTTTCAGTTTGATGCGTTTAGTGGTGACTTGTATATATATTACAAAAAATCCAGTGTTCTTGAAGGACGTCTGCAAGAATTCCGGCTGCAACTTCCTTTGACCTCTCAGTTTTACCGGCTCTATCCGGTCGGAGTAAGTACATGTTTTCCAAAATGTCCTTTTTCGTTGGAAGCAAGCCATTTGAAAAGTCAGCAGTTTCTATGTAGGTTGTTGAACCCAAGGTCTTCTGGGTGGACGAGTGTGTACTTGGTGTCCGAGCGTAGCTCATTGTTCACTCAGGTGTGAAGTCTGAAAATAGAAAAAAAGACAAGTTGCATCAGACTGGAAAACCTTGCGGCATGAAATGGGAGTCTTAGGGAATAAATAAAGGCACATACAACAATGTAATGAAAGCACAGTGAAGCATAATAATATTTTCGGTCCCTGAAACCAGCATTAGATGTGGTATTTGGATGTTGGTCCACTAGGTGTCACTTATGTGCTGATGCTAATCAGACTGACAACTGGACAGTGTGGTATGAAAGATGATCGTGTCTGTGTTAATACATTCTTTAGTATATATCATAACATTAGGGATGCTGTCATCCATGACAATTTGATGAAAAATGGAGATTTTTGGCCGCCATATTAGATTTTCAAAATTCTGAGTACAGATTCGTGTTCTCCGACCCCGTAAACCTTATAAAGGACATATTACAAAGCAAATCTGGCAATAAATATGGATTTATAGCAGAAAAATACAATAATACACATATGTATACATTCAGGTGGTATGTACAGTGCTTACAATAAGTCTCGCGCCTCTGTCTCGTCCCAAGCTAGTCTGTTAGGTATAAAATGGGCGGTCCTTATGGCAGCGGAGGTGTGTTCGGATTGGTGCACATAATTGCTCTAACCCCATCAATGACGTCCACATTATCATTGTGTCGATCACTCTATCTATTTATATATAGAGACATACTGTATATAGATATATATAGAGTATGCAGGGGATAACGTGTCTCAGTCCCAGCTATGGTAGTTGTCTTACAATTAACAGTCCCAGGTGCAAGTTACGTTAACACCTCCACATAAACTACCCTGGACTAAAATAACATACGTGAAGCCTTTACCCACAAACCATTTAAAAGGTGTGATTTAAAAGCGCTCTGTGTATCTCTCTGTGTGTGTCTCTTTGTGTGTGTGTGTGTGTGTGTCTCTCTCTCTCTCTCTCTCTCTCTCTCTCTCTCTCTCTCTCTGATCACACCGCATGACAATGTATCCATATAACGTTAATAATAACCGAAACTCGAGAAAATATACTCTCTGCCTTCCGCTCTATCCCAAATCCTTTTCTCTTAGTAACCTCTTAATACAAACTAATCTATCATATTTTGCGGCTTTTTAACTCTGGTAGGATTCAATTCCATTCCTATAGTGTAAGATACTTAAATTCATGTGTGTATTATGCCATATGATGTGCGTAATAAATAATCATTTTTAAATAGTTGGAGCGTTCAAGGTCATCTGTAGTAATCTATAGACTACCCCCCTTAAGCCCACTCTCAACACTTAGATTCCCCTAAGACACAGGCGTCTTCAAGTAACATGAATGCGTAGAGATCTAAGGTGTTAGATTCCATATTATATAATTTATGTGCTAGGTTTAAGAACGCTGGCATTGAAGGATGGAAGGAAGGGACAGTAAAAGCGACAATAGGTTTAATGAAGGAAGTGAAATGAGGATGAAGGTAAGCGTTGCTATGTCGAAGGAAACGAAGTTGGGTGGGGAATTACGAAGGGAGGAGGAAAGGGAGCCAGAGATTATTATTAATCTAATTCTGCCACCACGTTCTCCTGATATGAATCCGATTGTAAACCTTTGGGCAATAATGATTAACGAATGGGAGCAACGCAGTGAAAGAACATTTGAAGCACTTTTAGCTCACACCAGGAATAGTTGCGAGAGTTTACGTCGAACACCAAACATTCCCTACAATCTGGCCTCTTCTATGCCGCAACGATAGCAAGAAATTATTGATGCCGGAGGAAGCTATACGAAATACTGATGTTAAAACCATGACGTAAATGTGTATCGAATATATATTTATGTTAATATAGAATTTTATTATATTTTTATGTTTGACATCTATAAAAGTATATATTGTGACCATGAAAGAACTTTACTTATCCTTAGTTAGAATCTTTTCTTGCAATGTCTACGCTCGTGATGATGATAATATATGCATTGTTGAAACAAACTATGAAAAGGTAATCGTTTCAGGAAAAAAATAAAAACTGGCAATATCGAGGCCATCACATGTTTATGGGATTGTCATATGATATGCTACCAATAACTCTTATATACTACTATATACAGTATACTATATTACGTAATAATTACGATGAACAAATCAAATGCAAATTTCTCTGATTCAAGGCCCACCAGTCTTGATTTAGACTAATGACTTTCATAAGATGGAATAGGTTACCACTTAAAACAATGGCTAAACTATCTATTAGTGAGACGACCGTGACTTCCTCGAAATGCGAGCGCGTGAGAGGTTCACTGAAGAATTTGATCATTAGATTCTTCACGTAGGATATGTATCACAAACAACAATATTGACAACAATTCCCAACAATTACTTAATATCAATCATTGCATTTGAGCAAATAATTTAGACCTGCGTCAAAATAACTTAGGTATCATGCCATGATTTGGGATATTTGCCGAATTAGTCGTTCTCTATAGTCTACAGTATATATTGAGACGGTATAATGTAATGCCCAGCTAATATTATGATGACTAGGATTGCTCCATAATCATCCCAACGTCCCGAAACTTGGTCATTCTGCTTCTTAATCATTTGTATTTTAAACACTAAAATGTAGCAGAAGTGACGTAATAATGGACGTCATTGATGGGGTTAGAGCAATTATGTGCACCAATCAGAACAAACCTCCGCTGCCATAAGGACCGCCCATTTTATACCTAACAGACTAGCTTGGGACGAGACAGAGGCGCGAGACTTATTGTAAGCACTGTACATGGGGGTCAGAAGAGTCAAAAATCAAAAATCGTTTTTGACCCGAATTTCACTAATGGTGGTCCATATTTTGAGGGGGTCCTCACTTAGGAATTCCAAAAAATTCAAAATAACAACCCCCTCTAATATAAACTACAGTTTTGGGCACATTAAACAGTTATATAATGAGATACGGAAGTGCGAGTGTGAAGGGAAATACGAGCGTTGAAAATCACGAAGTATAGTTGGTGGGTAGATAATGGGACGATAAAGTTTCGGAAATAGACACGAGGCAAAACTAAAACAGTCGAAAGGAAATCAAAATCAAACAGTTGAAAGCGAACTTGAGTGAGAACAACAAGGGTATTCTGTCTAAAATTAATAATAAAACTAATAACTACTGCACTAATATTAATAATAGTAATAATAATAATAATGGTGTAATGATTGTAAGGCTAATAATAATGTTTATGATACTAAGTAATATCAAGAATAGTGGTGGGAAAAACTGAATGATGTTTGCAGGAATAAGGACGGAAAAACTGAATGATGTTTGCAGGAATAAGGACGGAAAAACTGAATGATGCTTGTAGGAATAAGGACGGAAAAACTGAATGATGTTTGCAGGAATAAGGACGGAAAAACTGAATGATGCTTGTAGGAATAAGGACGGAAAAACTGAATGATGTTTGCAGGAATAAAGACGGAAAAATTAAACTAGATTATAAAGAGGTTTCTCGAAAATCGTAAATACAAAGAAAGGAAAAGGTTAGGTATTAAAAGTTTTTCCGAATTTTATTCTGGGTTTTGTGTTTTGGAGGTCTTTTTTGTGTTTTGGAGTCTTCTTTAAGTTTTATTCAGTTTGAATTTAAAAATACAATTTTTTCCATGTTGAGACTACATATATATATAATATATATATATATATATATATATATATAATATGTGTGTGTGTGTGTGTGTGTGTGTGTGTGCGTGTGTGTGTGTGTGTGGTGTGTGTGTGTGTATAATTCTAAACAAAACACGCTTCTATACGGACGGTTTGCGATTGCGGATACTTCAAGCTTTTGGTCCAGTTCGTGTAGGGCAAGCATAAAGTAGTACGAGTGTGACTGTGATTAATACGGATAAATTTGTTCTTCGTTGGGCTTGGGGAGGAATCTCAAACTTGCGATGCCTCTTGCACCAGGACTGATAATAACTTGCGGTGTCTGCAATACAAACTAACGAAAATTGCAATTAATTGAATAGGGATATGGATGTTCTTTGGATTAGATTAACACAGAGTATTGTTGCTTTCAGTAGTGATGAACCACGTACGAAAGCTCGTCAATACTTTGACCCCTTAGTTTTTTGGCAATGCTGCTGCGAGCTGCTTGTTCCCTGAAATGGGCGTATGAGCAGAATGATGCTCTATGTAAAACGATGTTTAGCTTTTCATACTTCCTTCCACTTAAACTATGAATGCTCGATGATTATATATATATATATATATATAGAGAGAGAGAGAGAGAGAGAGAGAGAGAGAGAGAGCGAGAGAGAGATTGAAATCGTGGTTTTCGTCCATTTTTTCTTCAATTTCAGCTATATACAAGTTTCGAACACTGGACCGGAGGAAGGTCATATTGAAGCTTCATCTTTTTGTAAATAAATCTTTCAATTGTATTCAAATAATGATTGATTTGCGCAAAGGTGTTATAATTATCTCACAAAGAAAATCTGCGGAAAAAAGCTAACGAAGAAATGAAAATATAATTATTTAAACCTTTTGAAGGAAATGGAATGGTAATTATTATTATTATTATTATTATGAATAAATAAGATTATGATGCTCAAATTTCATTTATAATTTGTGATAAATCAAAATTTTTTAAACATTTTCAACGAAACAAAATTGAAATTGCTAAAAATGTTTAGAGAAAACGTGAAACAGATGATCAGTAAAGTGAAGGAAATATGAAAAAATAGGTACATACATAATAGACGTTTAATTATACGAACTACTTATATAAAATACATAAAAATAACGAAATTCCGCATCAGTAGTGAGGAAGCAGTAAATACTTCGCGGAACATCGCGATATTTAAACTATAATAATAAGACGATATTTTCATAAAACAAAAGTACGTTGTTGAATCAACGAGCGAATTTCCAAAATAAAAATATATTACCTAAAAATGGAAAACTAATTTTTTTTTTTAACTTTTGAATAATGAAAGTTTGTTCGCGGCGTTCAATGCGGAGGAAGAGACCATTGAAATAATTCTCTTAAAAAAATGCTTATGAAAATGAACATCTACACCATCATCTAAATTTAAAGTCATTACTAAAGAAACTACTAAAATTGTACGCGCAACTCAAACACCAACCGAATGATATATCAAGGTTTATTTACAGAAAGATGGGGTTTCAATGGGACCCCTTTCCCCTGGGTCGAACATATTTTTGTATGTCTGAAAATAAAAATAAAATACTGTAAGGGATGAAAACTATGACGTTCATCCACACACGCATATATATATATATATATATATATATATATATATATATATATATATATATATATATATATAGGAATGAACTCAGAATGATTTCCCGAGGTTTTTTATGACACAGACCGTGCATGGAACAAGGAACTCTTCTAGGATAATTAAATCCACTATAGTCCGAATAAGTAATGGTAAATAATGGTAAATGACAAATACTATAGTTTTTTCTTTTTCATGATGCTAGCTCGACGTGGGCAACGGGTCGCTCGCAAAGAGGTCCCAAAAACATAGCTTCCCTCACCAGCTATCTGCAAAGCAGATAGGATCCAGCTTTGGGACAGGATCTAGGGTTTAAAGCAGCCTAGCCAAGCTACATTTAGAACCTCAATATAAGCCCACGTCGGGCTAGCATCATGAAAAAGAAAAAACTATAGTATTTGTTATTTACCATTATTTACCATTACTTATTTGGACTATAGTGGATTTAATTTTCCTAGAAGAGTTCCTTGTTCCATGCACGGTCTGTGTGTGTCATATATATATATATATATATTATATATATATATATTATATATTTCAACTGCAAAGAACACGCAGTATAAATAACGTAAAGAACGACGCTTGTATAGGAGAACATTCCGCGCAAGATGAGAAGAGAGAACGAAGAAATGAAAAAATGAGGTAACCACCCGGGAATCGAACCCGGGATCTTCCGATTGCCGGTCAGATATGATAACCACTACACCATGGTCCTCACTCAATCAGAAGTCGTAATTCCTCTACATACGCGCAGAAACCAATGCCCCGAGGGGGGCACCTCTCGCATGCCGTACCTATATATACATTTCAACTGCAAAGAACACGCAGTATAAATAACGTAAAAAACGACGCCTGTATAGAACATTCCGCGCAAGAGGAATTACGACTTCTGATTGAGTGAGGACCATGGTGTAGTGGTTATCATATCTGACCGGCAATCGGAAGATCCCGGGTTCGATTCCCAGGTGGTTACCTCATTTTTTCATTTGTTCGTTCTCTCTTCTCATCTTGCGCGGAATGTTCTCCTATACAAACGTCGTTCTCTACGATATATATATATATATATATATATATATTATTTTGTTAATGATACTTATTATTTCTTAAAAATAGCGCAATTCGCGGAGTGTAATAATAATAATTTATATTTGTAAATGTTCTCCTGGAAATTTTGGATGATGGATGAGTCTAAAGAATAATTTATATGAACGTAACCTATGAAGGAGTTTAAGTACGATAAATCGCTGTACCATTTACATATTCTTTCAAATTACAAAATTTCAATAATCCAAACAATGATATAGAGTGAGCGTAACTACGCAAAATATTATGCCTGAATGGAAATTGTTTAACATTTGTTTAACATCGCAAAATTAGAAAGAATGACCTAGAAATTGCTAAATAAAATACCATCTTTCACTACAAAAAATTCAGGGGTGGGGAAACTTTCAGTACCAAGGGCGAAAATCGATAACATAAACACCTCCGCGGGCGTCTGGCAAATTTTAAGCTTATATACAGCGTGTCCCAAAGAAATGTATACCCACTTTGTTCGATAATACCAGCTATGAGGATAATAAATATATTACTTTTTATATGTTTTTTAATAAAGAATTTTCTCCTGAATCTAAATATGTAATTATTTTTATTAAAAATTGAAGAACAAAAAAGTTACAGATGTTTAAATTATAATTATTATTTTCGAGACTTCATGTGTGCGATATTTTCTAATATTTTAACCGACTGTTTTGAGATACTTATGTTTAGTGTTGATATTGAAGCATAAATGTTGTAATTATTAGTTAATTCAAAAAATTTACAAATTCCATGGTTAAATGACACTTTATCTAAGATGTTCGACGTCTTCCAGAACGTTGTTTTTGTAAGTTTTGCACAGTGCCGTCGGTTTCGAACTTATCTCGTATACGTGCAAAAATATTAGAAAATATCGCACATGAAGTCTCGAAAATAATAATTATAATTTAAACATCTGTAACTTTTGTTTTTCAATTTTTAATAAAAATAATTACATATTTAGATTCAGGAGAAAATTCTTTATTAAAAAACATATAAAAAGTAATATATTTATTATCCTCATAGCTGGTATTATCGAACAAAGTGGGTATACATTTCTTTGGGACACGCTGTATATAAGATGTATTTTGAAGCTATTTGCTGGGCTGTAAATAAATAATTTTTAGTAAATAATAAATACCTAAGCGGGCGAATTGAAATTAGCTCGTGGGCGAAATTTCGCCCGCGGGCGAGGTTTCCCCACCCCTGAGTCATAAATAAATGACGGAAAATTAACGGTCGCCTAAACAAAATTATTAATAATTAAAATGAAAACAATACATATATAAACGGCAAAATAGAAATTCATCTCGAGAGAGAATTGCCTCACGATCAGTGCGGGTCGTAGGATCGATTCCCGTGAAGGTCGGTGACTGTTCTTTATCAAAAAGGACTGTAATTAGTTATAAAAAACATAAATAGGTGTGATTTAGTGAGGGCTTTAAACACGGTATTATAATACGTTTGTTAACTTAACACTTCATTTTACTTCCTTTTATCGCTTATAACCGCGACCCCTTCCTCCGCAGCGCTTTCATTCAGTGGGTATCAGCCCCCAATACTAATCATGCCATCATCAATGTACAGGATTTCAAATAAATTATCTTTACAAATTTAAGTGAAAGTGAATTGAAACTGTAAAGGTAATTTATGGAACTCTATGTGTAAATAACTCATATATAAGACTATATACACCAAGTTTCATTTAATAATATATACACGTCGTCAGCACAAGTTAGATTAGTTAATACATTTGGTTCAGTACCATTAATATCCTCTTAATTAACACAGACTGTCCCTCGCTAAAGAAGAAACCATTACTTTATACTATATCATACCCATATTTGAGGTTGTTTAACTCATTCGAAACGTCAAAAGTCACGTGTACGGAAGGGGACTACGGGTTTACCTGGAATCCGAACCATCTAAGGGTTCGCTACATCTAAAAGTAGAGGACGGTCACCCATCCAAACTATCGAACAGCCCCAACGTCGCTCAAACCTCGCTTGATCTAATGGGAAGCGGTATGCGACGTAGCCACGACGTATAGCCCTATATATGTAGCCTCAGCTGGGGGTTTGGGGGTGGGCAGGGAGATGAAGTTGGGAGGGAGTGCTAAATATCCCCTTCTTTTCCCCTCTCTCTAAAACAATGACTTGACTTTGGATGTTATTTTCAAATGATTTTTTATAAATAATAAATTACGCAAAGGAAGAAGACAGGGTCAAAAAGTTATAATAATAATAATAATAATAATAATGATAAAAATAATAATAATAATAATTTTTGTGAACTTCGACTCGATCAAAGTTAACTTCAGACTGACAACGAAATAATTAACAGATTTTATATATATTATATTATATATATTATACACAACTCAGAATGGTTCCCTGTGTTTAACATATTATATATATATTATATATATATATATATATATATACAGTATATATATATAGGTGTCCATAAGTCCGGCAGTCATAGGAATAATTCATAGTTTTCTATTCTACAAACCATAATCAATTTTTCTCTTTCTACAGGCCATAATGTCTGTGAGCAAGGAGAACGAATCCAGATATATTCTACTCATAGGAAATCGGGAGTCAGAGAGAGAGGGCCGCTGCTGAATTTAACAGACTGCATCCAGACCGCGAGCCAATATACACAGAGTTGTGTTAGCAGACTTGTTGCAAAGTTTAGGAAACGGGATCCATAGAAGATATAACCACGCAGTGGACCTTCAAGGAGGTCCCACTGACGATGATACAGCGACTGCTATCCTGGCTCATTTAACAGCAGTCCCAAAAGTCTCTTCGGCGATTGTCGCGCGAGACAGGAGTGTCGAAAAGTAGCATCCATCGCATTCTTCAGGCTCACAATGGCATCCATATAAACTTCAGATCCTACAGAAATTAAGCGAAGATGATCCCGACAGGCGGATGGATTATTTTGTGAATGGGCTACGGACACATATGCTCGGGATGCCAATTTCCCGTCCACCATTCTGTTCAGTGACGAGGCTGTTTTTATGGAAATGGTGAGGTAAATCGACAGAAACACCCGCTACTGGTCTCAAAACAACCCTCACTGGTATACCTCTTCAAAGGAACAAGGTGGCATCTCGGGTGATGGGTATGGTGTGGCATTGATGGATCGCATCATAGGCCCCCTCTTTTTCGATGAACATGTCACTAGAGGCACCTACCTCCGTATGCTCAAGGAAGAAGCATTTCCCAGTGTCTTCAACGAAGAAGGAAATTTCCCAACATGGTTCCAGCAAGACGGCGCTCCTGCACATTACAGCACCCAAGCAGGGCCGTAACTAGGGTTTAGAAATTAGTGAGGTCCAGATTTTTTCGAGCGCGGCGGGACGAGCAAATTCAGACCAAAAATGACATCTACAAACACAACCCAAGCTATTAAACTAAACACAAACACAAAACGCTCGACGCTCCCTCTTTTCAAAAGAAAAGCGGTAATATGGTTTCATACACGGAGAATGGTTCAGTCTTTTTTTTTTTTAAGAAATAATTACCGAGGTCCGGACCTCGGTGACCTCATAGGTAGTTACGGCCATGCACCCAAGTAAGGGAATACCTGTACCAACAATTCCTGATCATGAATAGGACGTCGAGGGCCTGTGGAATGGCCAGCTAGAAGCCCGGATCTCACGCCACTAGATTTTTATCTCTGGGGCCACTTGAAAGCGCTGGTATACGCAGAGAAAATTAGGAGTGTTGAAGATTTGCGGCAGGCATTATTGGGCATGTAACACCATTACTCCTGACATCATTCACCGTGTGCTTGTTTGACTGGGTATCACGTCTGAATTTGTGTATTGAAAACAATGGTGGACATATTGAGCACGTTCTGTAAATAAAAGCTTTTGTTTTGCCTTTTTTTATTATTTTTCCTATGATGCCGGACTTATGGGACACCCTGTATATTATATATATATATATATATATATATATATATATTACACACACACACACAGGGTGTCCCATAAGTCGCCTTTTTTTATTATTTTTCCTATGATGCCGGACTTATGGGACACCCTGTATATATATATATATATATATATATATATATATATATATATATATATAATGATATATATATATTTTTATTTTTTTTTATTTTTTTTTATTTTTTTTTATTGGAGTTGTTTAACCTCCTTCGCAACATCTAAGGTCATATGACGGAGGGGACCTACAGCTTTACATGGGATCCGAACCACGGGTCGCTACATAATCTGGGCGCGGAGGACGGTCTCCCATCCAACTACTACCAGACCCAATATCGCTTAACTTCGATGTGTGTGTGTGTGTATATATATATATATATATATATATATTGTTCTAAAAATTGTATCCACACTTTACAGTGTTTGCAGATAGTATACAAATATAATATGGGTATTATTGGTGTTTATTGTGTTACAATATGTTACAAGAAATCAAGAAACATAACTTACAATATAAACTAGCGCGAGTGTTCAAAATGTTCTCCATTTGCATCCAAGCACGCCTGACATCGATAAACAACATAACAACACACATGTGCATATGTATCAGGCGAGATTGTAGCGCGAGCGTCGACAATGCAATGACGAAATTGCTGCGAGGAAACCGGTTTATTGATGTAAACAATGTTCTTAAGTTCATTCCAAACATACTGTAAATATCGAAGAGTGTATAGTGGGCAATTGACGGTAAGTCCTATAATAAATGTAATTAGTGTACTTTAAGTGATTAAGGGTTGATTGAGGTCACCATCTGATCTTTTATTCAGAATAATAAATTCCATAAGGAGATTAATAGAGTGAGCTTTTTTCCTTTAAATAAAACGAAATGATAAATGATAGTCACAAATAGAGATTACACTTGATCAATTGCAGATACACAAAATAAATGAGATTTAAATTGAATGATTGATTAATTATAATGTGCAGCTTATTAGTTGCAATGGATGTGCCATTGTAGCTTAAATGATTAACGAACTTAGGTTGTGCGATTTAATTTCAGGGTTTACAGTTAAAACTAAGAATAGCAAAATATGCCCTACGAAGGGCAAGTGCTAAAAACAGTTGTCACGTGTTGGTGGCTCGTTCGTGAATTCGGGTATGTATGATAGATTGAGCCGCGTGTCTCGAAGGTGTGTGACGTCATCTTCTTCGAAGGAACGAAATATAGCCAAAGCCTACTACAGAGTCTTATCATGTCATTCTCATTCATGATGTGTCATACAAAATGAAACCTACAACTTACTACAACTATTTATTACGTACCAAAGACTTATTCCGTGGAAAGCAATGGAAAGTTATATTGTTCGGATTTCCTTTTATCTAGATTCTAGACGTTATTTACATTTACAGTTATGTTGCATTGGAAAGACATGATAACAAAATTAGGAGCCATTTCAGACCGACACCTATCCCGCTGAACTACATGATGCAAACTGACCAGAAAAATCGTCAATGGGATTTGCATTTTGTATACATCATTTCAGAGGGCGCTGCGAGTCAATTTTTGTATGAACATTTATCAATGAAATTAAACTTTATGATAGGACTCCCAAGTAGGTTTTGGTATAGTCTCACACTAGATGTAAGGTGTGAAGGTGTGATGTCATCATGGAAACGTCTGTTGTAGAAGAGGCAGCAGCAGCTCTCGAATCGTCGTCGGGTTGAGAACAAATGAGTGCTTGTTGGTGTTTGCCTGTAAGAGTCGTGTCAATAAAGGAGTCTGACTCGAAGTGTGTTGTTGAAGAAATGCTTAAGGGTGAAGAAACTGCTGACAAAACTACAGTAGTACTCCCCTGGTGAGCAGAGTGAAGATACAAAACAGGCGTGTGTCAAGCGATTGAAGGAAATCTTGTGTCGGCCTGAGAACGAGTGAATGCCTTGCTTGTGAGACACTGCGAGTGAAGAAACTGCTGGCACAGCTACAAGCGTAAGAGCTGGAGATATTATGAGGATATTCAACAGGTGCACGGCGATCTATCCTGCATCCAGGCAGTTCGCCGTCCGAAAGCGTCCGGCCAGAAAAACCTATACACACTTAAATCATTCGTAGCACCGATAAATATATACGGCCCGTACTAATTTTTATCTCCGTAAAAACCAACAGATGATCTAATAAAAGGCCGCAACTATCTCCCAATAGTCAGCTCGGTAATCAAAATGTCAGAACCATTTGGGATGAGGGATGACAATTAAGTTTTCAAGCATATCCACATAGGTTGTACTCGGGGCCGGATTACCCATTACGCCAAGTACACCATGGAGCATGATCGCAAGACAAGGGGGTTCCCAAAATATTTAAGGTATTATTTTCGATAATTAATTCTAAATATTATTCTCGATAAATATTTTACCTAGATATTACTTTTGTAATTTCCCTTCATATATATATATATATATATATATATATATATATATATATATATATATATATATATACAGTATACACAGGGTGTCCCCAAAAAACTATATACTCTTTATAGCATCATATATTTTATAATTTAAAAAAAAAAAAACAGTATATTGTTATAGCAATTGCCAATGAAAGATAAATTAGTAATCTAAGTGATCAAAATGTTATAGCGAGTTATTTGCATATAAAATTTAATTAACTACGCCAAGTGCTCAAAATGTTCTCCGGCGGCATGAATGCACTTTTGAATGCGTCGACTAACTGATTCGCAGACATGGACTAATGTGGATGCTGTGATGGTCCCGCACTTTTCCCTAATTGCATCCTTAAGGTGTTCGAGTGTTGCAGGTCTTGTACCATAAACTGCATCCTTCAGGTAGCCCCACAAGTAAAAATCAAGTGGAGTCAAGTCCGGTGAACGTGGAGGATACTCAACGCTTCCTCTTCGTCCTATCCAACGGTTAGGCAACGTTTCATCGAGGTGCCTTCTGACATCACAATGATAATGAGGGGGGGCTCCATCTTGTTGAAAGTAAAAGTCGTCGTTTCCAAACAACTTCCGAACTGCAGGTATAATTTCTGTCCGCAGCATGTCGAGATATGCGGCACCGGTAACTGTCCCATTAAAGAAAAATGGTCCAACCAAACCCCCGGATGATAAACCACACCATGCTGTTAATCCTGGTAAATTAACATGTTTATCCACATAAACGTGTGGATTATCAAGTGACCAGTACCTGCAGTTGTGTCGATTTACTGTGCCATTCAGCTTGAAGGTAGCTTCATCAGACCACACGATTTTGTTGGCAAACTGTACGTCTTCGGCTTCCATTGACTGAAACCATTCACAAAATTCGAGTCTGCGATCAGGGTCATCTTCAGTCATGGCGTGTAACAGACTTGGAATGTAGCTTTTCCATTTTGCCGACTTTAAAATCCGGTGAACACCTGATTTACTGATTCCGGTCTCACGGGCGCATTGCCTAACTGATTTCTGTGGTGGTCGATTAAATTTTTGCAACACTAAAACGGAGTTTTCATCACTCGCACTTGATTTGCGTCGTCCAGATCTTCGCTTGTGCATATCTTGAGCAGATCCCTCTGCCTCAAACTTGTCACGGATGCTTGTAATGGCGAGACGTGTCGGTGGCTTTGTACCAAATTCCTGGATCCATTGCCGCTGAACTTCGGACACATTCTCAAATTTCCAATACCATTTCAGAACACTTTTTCGTTGCTCCAGTGTCAAACGTTTACGCAACTTGGGTTCTTTTGCTGAACTGAATAAAGTTGAATGCTGTAGAGTTTGTATCGTGGAATGAGTGCGTAGGCTAAGTCCGAAGCAAGCTAGTGAGTAACTAGACTACGTTCGGTCCATAGGCTTCGCCATTACAAGGCCTTTGATAAAACAAGGCCAGGCTTAGTCGACGCATTCAAAAGTGCATTCATGCCGCCGAAGAACATTTTGAGCACTTGGCGTAGTTAATTAAATTTTATATGCAAACAACTCGCTATAACATTTTGATCACTTAGATTACTAATTTACCTTTCATTGGCAATTGCTATAACAATATATTGTTTGGGTTTTTTTTAAATTATAAAATATATGATGCTATAAAGAGTATATAGTTTTTTGGGGACACCCTATATATATATATATATATATATATATATATATAATATATATATATATATATATATGTGTGTTGTGTATATATATATATATATATATGTGTATATATAATGTATATATATATATGTATATATATATATATATATGTATGTATATATGTATGTATGTATGTATGTGTATATATTGTATGTATATGTATGTATATATATATATATATATGTATATATATGTATATATATGTGTGTATATATATATACAAAAGGAGGTCACTCGCTTCTTCCCTGTACTACCTACTCATTTTTTAGCAAGTGAACTAGAAATCAAAACGCAGTGTTGCCAGATTTCAAGATGAGAATTATCGTACACATACCCCAAAATTATCGTTTTTTTCAACAATATTATCGATTAATACTCTGCATTATCTTACACTTCCATCTTCTGAGATGAATTAAAATCCAAATATATTACTAAACCATGACTGATGTTTCGAAATAAAGATTAAAAGCTCATATTATGATACTTTTAAAGGAGGTAATAGTAATATGCACAGCTTTTTGAGAAATAGTATCTTATCAGTGGCAAAGTAAGAAAAATGTAAACACAAATGTCATAATGCAAACATATATTTGTAACGTTTTATTACAAACATATTACAAATTATTTACAAATTTATTACAAATTATTAAATTTTATTACAAACATATATTTCATACGTTTTCATACAATTGTGCACTAGACATGCGAGCCAGCATATCATTGGATAGGACAAAATTTACACATGACCCTGACCTCTTTAAACACTCAGATGAGAGGATAGCTCCGTTAACAGTAACAGTTTACAATTTATTTCTTTGCTTAGTTTTGAAGAGATTAACTTTGCCAGATCTACTAAATAGGGCTCTTTATGTAACACTGCAGCCCAAAACTTATCAGGTGACTCTACTTCATCAAAGGTTAATTTCTCACAACACATTGGCATCATTCGTCACTGGTCATCTAACTTCTGCATTAATGACATATCATTTGGTGACACGATCAAAGGAAGTTCAGCAGTGAGGAACAATAAAGAAGGTGATGCTTTCCTAAAATCTGATGACATAGCATTTTTTGGTGTAAGATAGCACAGTTTTGAGATTACACTGTCACTGAAATCATATCTTTTCTTTATTTCACTACATCCTACTACTAGGAAGTTTCGACATCGCTGAAAAAAATCCCGTATCTGAGTTTTGTTGTCATTTACACTAGGGTCTTTAATTGTTTCTAACACTTTAACACCTACTGTAAGTACATTTCATTGTCCCTAAGATGTTTATCATGCCTAGCAGGATCTATACCACTGAGTTCTGTCTTTATTACATAGTCTCTTTCCATGAATGAAAGGAGAAGGTCTTTAAAAAGGAGACTCACCTTTTCATGGAGTACTGTGATTACTAGAGCCCGGATGTTCAGGCAAAATGCCATAAGTGCCTTTTTTTGCCTTTTTTGGGAGTATGAGTATGATAATGCTTATTTCGTTGAAAATGCATATTTTTGCCTTTTTAATTAGATTATAAAGAAAAAAGACATAAATAGGCATTTATAGGAAAATTATCATGTATTAGTTACGACTAGACTAACCAGGAATGCGCAGATAACGTGAATGAAGATATCGTGGAATTTCATATTGCGGAAATGACGTCATGTATGATTGACGTTATCAGCTGAGCGCAGTATCTGAAAACTAGCCTCGCACGGCCATTTCCTCATATTCGTTGTTCTGCTTCGTGCGTGTGAGGGTGTGCGATCATCAGTGGTATTTGACTAAACTTGAATGATATTTAGAAGACGTTAATATGCCAAAAGTTAGTTCATCTTCAAGTAGTAAACTGAACCAACATGTTCGTGACTTTGGAAAAGATATCTTTTCCACAGATGGCACAGTGTTATTTTGTAAAGTGTGTGACAAGCAGTTAATAGTGAGAAAAGGTACTTTGTTTCCCAGCATGTGCAGACCGTTAAGCACAAAGCTTCTGCTGAAAAGATGAAACCAAACAGCCTACAAACGTGTTTGATGACAACATTTGCTTCAACGTCAAGTCGTCAATCTACCTTTTCCTTGGAGCTATGCAAATCATTTATTGATGCTGGAATTCCACTGTGGAAGTTGGAAAACAAATCATTAAAGACCTTTTTAGAAAAATACACAAAACAAGTTATTCCAAGTGAGTCCACTCTTCGAAAAATTATGTGGATACAAACTACGCCTTTGCAATGCAGAAAATACGTGAAGGCGTTGCAGATAAACAAGATATGGATTTCAATAGACGAGACCACCGATTCCATGGGTAGATATATTGCTAACGTGATTATAGGTACTTTGGAAGCTGATCAGACGCCGAAAGTTTATCTGCTGACATCAGAAGAGCTGCCAAAGACCAACAGCTCAACAATAGCTCAACTTTTCACAACATCCCTCGCTTTGCTTTGGCCAGAGGGCATCCAGCATGAAAAAAGTTCTTCTCTTCATGACAGACGCAGCGCCGTACATGAAGAAGCAGCAACAGCATTGAAAATTCTTTTTCCACAAATGCTACATGTTACTTGTTTGGCTCACGCACTTCACCGTGTTGCTGAGCAGATACGAGGCTTGTTCCCCAATGTCGACAAATTAATTTCTAATGGAAATTTTGACAAGTTTCGAGAAGTTGTATCAGCACTTGACATCGAAGATGCTTCATCAATCCGCATCGTGATGGACCTCATTGAAGATAGATCTCTTCGCAATGAACTTCATACATCACTTCCCACTTTGCAAAAATACCTGAGAACATTACTGCTCTTGAAACTAGGAACCAGCCGTTAATCGACGCTTTGAAAATTTTTGAGTTAGTCATTGCAGGCATCAGTCAAGCGCCCGGCGAGAAAGGTGAATCTGTTCGCGAAAAATGTGACCGAGTGATACGAGCAAATGCAGATCTGGAACGACTAAAGAACATTGCACACGTTCTTGAAGGACACACTGATGCCGATGTAGGGATATGAATCCCATGAATGTATCATGCCTCAAATTTGCTCCTGTTACATCAGTGGAAGTAGAGAGGTCATTCTCGCTGTACAAGCATGTTCTTTCACAGAAGAAGAGCGCTAAAAGTTGAAAACATAAAAAAATTACTTGTAATTATGTGTAATTCAGACTAATAATGTGCGACGTAGTCTCAAGGTAATGAAACTAATGATACATTCATACATTATTATATAACTTTTTTGTTTGTTGTTTTTGATCGGTATAAAATAAATGCCTATTTTTGCCTATTTTATACTTTATTTTGCCTATTTTTCAATTTTATAATGCCTAAACATCCGGGCCCTAGTGATTACTGCCTTATCTGACTGGAAATACTTGTAAAATCAGTAAATTTGGGGAGAACCCAATCAAGAAACAAATTATATAATTTTATGAAAGGATCACTTAGAGTCTTAGACTGTTGAAAATAAGCTCTGCTGCTACCAACTTCTCAGACAACAACATATCTGAGAAAAACAATCTAGTGCCTCCCACTGCTCTAACTGCTACTGCTAATTGACACAACTGCACATGCTACAACATTATGGTTGGCAGATTTTTTATTTTTATTTTTAAAATATATATTATTTTTATTACAAAATATAAATTTTATTTTTACAAATTTAGATAGTTTTATAATATATAAACAAAATAAAGGGGAGAATTATTATTATTATTATTATTAGAATTATTATTAATTAATTTAAAAATATTAGTTTTTATAGAATATCAAGTTGACAAATTTCCAACCCAAAATTATCGTACAAACCGTACGATAATAGAAAATGGTATTGTACATCGATTTGAGGGTGAAATTATCGTACATGTACGATATTATCGTACGTCTGGCAACGCTGTCAAAACGTTGATATAAAGACCAAAAAAATGTATTGGGCAACTCAACTACGTGAATAATGAAATGTTATCGTACATCTGCCTCCTAATTGAGACAAAAAAAATGCCGAAAAAGATAAGTTTAGAACAAATGGTTTACCCGCCTTTTTTTCCATCTTATTGATCAACGCAGGCCAAAAGGAAGCATTATTGCTTACTTTAAATTCAAAGCAAAATTGTTGAGTTAAATATTCAAATGGTAACTTAATTATTAGATGTGACTGATGCGACAGAAGTGGCCATGTCCGACTACAGTCGACACATGAGTTGAGCTAGGAAACGAAAATTGCTTCAAAAAAGAGAGGAATCAGTAAAAAAATTACGAGAATTTGACAAATTTTTTCTTCAGAAAGAAAATGAAGAACAAGAGCAAGAGCAATATGAAGATATTGAGTTAGATATGATAGAAGAACCATCACTGCTAATCTAAAGAGGAAGAAGCGGAGAGAAAGAAACCCGACATTGTGTCTGAAGATCATGGACTGCGGCCGAAAAATTTAATTCAAAATAAAGTGCAGTTGACTTTTCTGCTCAAAAAGGGTCCCGCTTATTGCCAGAATGAAGATGGTCCCCTGGAAAATTCGCGCAGAGAATAAAGTAATCGAAACAGTAATCCAAAACATTATTTTATGAAAGAAGGACAAAGGCGAGCTGTACCACCAGGACTATTTACTATACTCACCCTCGACAGGAAACATGAGTAATATACCCGCAAGAAGGGAGACAAAATGGATCAATTTGAAAATTACCCCCCTCACTGTCCTTCACGGCGGTCCTCCACCGTCCTTCGTGGCGGTCCCTCCTTATGAGGTGTCCTTCATGGTCCTTAAAAAAAAAAAAAAAAAAAAAAAAAATTAAGAAAGGATTGAACCTCGCCTTCCTTCTTGAAAAAGTTTCTTTCATGAGGCAAACAAGAAACAAAATAAAAAAACATACTATATTCAACTACTTCCTGTTCAGGCAAATTCCGCCAGACAGTAAAAATGAAAACGAATATCTGAAAGGTTTTAATAGCCTAACGAAATTGCGCATTAACATCCAATTTTCGTCTGTTAACAAATTGCGAACAATACATAAATGAAAATCAGATTGAACATATTTTAATCGAAAACAAGTCTTTGTTTAGATCTGTATTATGAAAATATAAAATAATATTGATTATTATTAATTTAAAAATAATTTCTCTCTTTTTTAAGGAAACTGGCTTATTTTCAAACGAGATGACCTTCAAATACAAATATATACTTGTAGTACATGCATATTTGTTTATTTACTTTAAACATGTAGTTTCTGTTATTTACACCGAATATATACCATCACATTCACTTTCACATGCTATCTTTGGTATATGAGTTAATAATTTTACCGTTCATCAAATTTCGTTATAAAATTGCATGTTAATATGAACCAAGTTGCCTAACGCGGCTATGAAAACTGAAGCAGCGCAATTCTGTTATCCTCCTCTAAACATCCGCTTAAATATTATTATAATATTGATTTATTGTTATATTACATATATATATGTACACGTAGTTAAGAGTATTTAAATTAAATATATGGACTTCAATTCCTTCGTATAAAAGCGTCTGACAACTCTAACCAATCTTGCTATATATTTCTCTTCAGTATTTGTTTTCAGGGTAGTTGTTAGCTTAACTTTCTTCTAAAAGACTATTAGCTGCAACTAATTCTGTTATTATTATTATATTATTATTATCATATATATAATATATATATATATAACATCCAAATAAGTAGGTTCGGGTAAAAATTTTCTTATTAGATGCAATTAAAGAAAACGGGATATCGAATTTATGTGGGTTGTCATTTTAAATAGATGCAGCGGGAAACAGGTACTAAAAGTTGAGAGATTTTTCATTAAGAACCTTTCTACTTGTAGTTATAGTTAGACTATTCACATTACTTTAATTATCATTTCTCTAATTTAACGGCTGTTCACAATTCCTCATAATTCTCATAATAAACGTATTTGTTTTCACACCAGTCAGGCCACTGTTTACATCAATCACACAGAATGTTCATGCTTATTGTTTTGTCATTAGCTTGTACCAATCATGTCTTTACAGAACTGAAGCCTACCGTTATACAACGTTTAAAATCTTATAATTAATACGTTATGATATCAGTTCTCGTATAAAAACATCATTATCTGTACAAATGGGCCACAAAAATACTTTCAATCATAATAATGTACTCATAGAACGCACCATAACGCTTTTCACTTGTATTAAAAACGTAAAACTGAAAGTTGTATCATCACGCGATATTCGATTCTGCAATGGCGTAAGCGAGCCCTAATATTTAAGTTTAAATTTATTTAACATGATCATTCGAGGGAACTGTACATCGATTCATTATAACTCTGACTCATAATAACCCGCTATGCATATTTTACAAGAGTCGAATTTAAATAAATATATATATATATATATATATATATATATATAAGGAGTTTGTATGTGCATTCCAGCAGAAGGCAGAAGTGTCTGAACCCTGTTTCTCCATCACTGTCCTCTTCATCTGTGGCCTTTTACATGTCACGTCTACCGTGTAAGCAGTCCAGCATACTCTCAAACACGTGCTTCTCACTATATCCCTTACTACACACGCATGCATCTTACACACTACACAGTCTTTTCAAAAAAGGTGTAATTTCATTAGTTTCGGAGATTCGCGATTGGCCCCTCCTTCCTGCCTGCATCGTATATAGTACCAAGCAAGTCTCTCCACAGTTTACAGGTTTCCTCATTGTCTAAAATTTATAAAGTTCTCTCTTATTGTTTTCCTTATTGTAACGGACATCACAACCGAATTTAAATAGTATTTAAGTATTATGTCGAGCAACATAGCTAGATAACCCCGCCACAGCCTAGTTTCTTTGCATAATCATGAAACAAGATTATTTATATATATATATATATATATATATATATATATATATATATATATGTTAAACACAGACCGTGCATGGAACAAGGAACTCTTCTGGGAAAATTAAATCCACTATAGTCCGAATAAGTAATGGTAAATGACAAATACCATAGTTTTTCTTTTTCATGATGCTAGCCCGACGTGGGCAACGGGTCTCTCGCAAAGAGATCCCATAAATATAGCTTCCCTCACCAGCTATCTGAGTTTGTTTGTATATATATATATATATATATATATATATATATATATATATATATATACACGGCAAAAGTAGTTTGAAGATTTATTTCATCACACGACTGATTATAATTATACACTTTAGAGGAGTTTGCAAATTGCATATACTTAGACAAAAAGTATTAGATCTTATGATGATTTCATGTCATTATCAGCATGCTTCACTGTCCTTTCAGTCATTGTGACCGTAGAACGTGCCAGAACTATGGTCTTGACAAACCACAATGTGTTAAATTTAAATACTGACTTATTGTTATTATTACATATATATGTACACGTGTTAAGAGTATTTAAATTAAATATATTGATTTAAATACATTTCGTAATAAGAGCATCTGGTAACTCTACCCCAATTTTGCTATATGAAAATGAAAAGGTTTATTGGCAGACTATAGGCCATATGGCAGATATTATTAATACAATGACAGTTCATACACTAAGGGTAGAAATATATACAATTGATTAGAAATAATACTGCACTGTCGAAGTTAAGTGGAGCTACAGACAGACAGACGTTTTCGTACCAAGAAGTCCATAGCTTAGGCCTTAGAGAATAAATGGCAGGACTCATGGATAGCTTGGATGAACGGGTTGGTTGATTTTTTAATTCTTTGCATTAGAATGTGTTGAGCACGTCTTGTTACCTCCGGGAAGCTCGGGACATTGCGGGTAGCAAACATTTGCGAAGCTGAGCATCTCGGGGGTATTTATGTAAGAGTCTAAAAGAACTGTTGTACAGCAAATTTAGGGTACTGCCAGAACCTTTTTATAATTCACCCAGAGTTGCAGACCGTATATATTACTGCAGAAAGTACGAAAGAGTGTGTCTTTAGCTTCACTTGTACAGAAACGAAAGCTCCTTATGGTCATATTCGCTTTAGCATACAAGCTTCGAGACTGTTTTCTTATATCCGAGTCATCACTCAAGGAGCTGGTAATAGTTTGACCCAATTACTTAAACTCTTGTACTTCCTCAATTACTTCACCATTCATTTTAAACCTTATGTGAAAAATGCTCTGTATCAATTGGTCCACAATTAACCCACCCCTTATATCCACAGTCTAACTATAGAGTAGATTAAGTCTAGCCTTGTAGGGGTCAGCCTAGAGATTCCGGAAATGGTCCAGAGCGGGCAGGTAAATTGAGGTCCACAGTAGGATTCCTCACCAAATTAGGTTAGGGCAATCTACCTTCACCTTTGTTACGCTATGAGTTGGTGCTAGGTCTTAGGACACAATGTAGGCCTAATTTGTCTGACCCAGCTTAATTTACTGCGTTTACTTCTAACTGGGTTAAAAACACAATTAGACACTTACTACTAGTTATTAGAGACCCTTTTCCCCTTTTGTTTAATTGTTGAGAGCGTACTTGCTGGTGGGGATCTTTTTTCCGTTGTTTGTTCTTCCCCCTTCCCTCGTTCCGTCTTGTAGCCCCGTTCCTCGTTTTCGTTATCCCTTGTCCACCTTTTCGCTGGGCTTTTTCCACCAGCGACCTCCTGGTTTTTTTGGTTGGTTGATCGGTAATGTATATCTATTAACGAGCACGCGCTTGTCACACAGTATATAAATACTAGTGTGGAGAATAACTCTGGTGAGCAACCAATTGGTTTCATCCACCCAGTTATTGACATAAAAGGAATTTAATAATTGTTCGATTAACTACCTACCTACTCAGTGAACCATTTTCGTTACATCCCAACTACCCACACATCAGTTTTCCATATACTGGGGGCCCCGGGAGATAAAAATTTTGATGTCAATGTCACCAATTTTTATGTCTGAGTATAGACTAGCTAACTATTTGACTGTAAATGCCTGTTAATCTGATTAACAGTGACTATCCTCACCATCTCATGGAGAAGATGTAGCATTTAATTAGAAGAGAAAATATACATCCATAAGATGAAACTGTCTATGGTCTTTACCATAAGAAAAGGAAAAGTGAAAGTTAGAAGATAAAATTACATTTCCCCAGCATCTATTTTTTGTAGTAAAACTAGTCGCGCCTTTAATGCTGTTTATCGCTGAGGTCATGTGTCTGCCAATGTTGTAGTAGGATGCGTTACCACTCCTACTGTCAAAGGATTAGTTACTGGAAGTTCAGTGTCTCCAGTTGTTACTGGCGGTGGAGAAGGTTCTCCAAAGTCCATTGTTTTGGATCCAGGCTCTAAGGGGTACAAAATAGAAATGTCTCTTGTTGTGTCACCCGTTGAAGTCCTTAATTTGACCACTCTTGTTACCCCGTCTGCCCCTGGTCTGAGTTCTAAAACTCTAGCCAGAGGCCAGTATTGTCTTGGAGTACTGTCATGTATGAGAACAAGGTCCCCTACCTTAATTGTGTCAGGCCAATCCTTCTTAGTCATTTGTTTATGTCTCTCCCTAGACCCATCAAGTACTCAGTTTTCCGCTGTTTAATGAAATGAGCTTTAACTCTAGTTAAATGTTGTAACTTAGTCTGGAGCTCATCATGTCGTTGAGTCCAGTTTGGGTCTTCTGAAGAGTCTATATAGTAGTCCGGCAGGAGACTAACTTGTTCTCCCCGAATCAAATGATTTGGAGTTAATGGTTCCGGGGTCATTAATGTTGTCACTTACATAAGTGAGTGGTCTATTGTTAATGATGTTCTCAATCTCAGCCAGGAGAGTGAGCAACTCAAACAAGTGTATCTGTTTTTTACCATTTGCTTTCTTCAAGCAATTCTTTACTGCTTGTATACTCCTCTCCCAGATAGAACCATACCAAGGAGAGGCAACCGGAATATACTTCCGCTTTATGTTTGAATTTTGTATATATAATTGTGTGAATTCAATGCTTAACAAATCGTGGATGACTTGTTCACCAGCCTTGAAATATGTAGCATTGTCAGTCCAAACTGTCTTGGGTACTGAATGTCGTGCACAGAATCTCTTAAAGACAGCAACAAAAGACTCTGCTGTAAGGTCCTCCACAACATCCAGATAAACAGCTCGTGAGGCAGCACATGTAAACAGTACAATGTACATTTTTTATTCAGTGTCAAACAACCCCACAGTCAATGCTCCTGTATAGTCAATGCCTACAGTCTCAAAGGGTCTGTTTGAGAGTGACTCTCTCCTCTGGCAAAGCAGGAGGATTTGGTATCCTATAGAGCCTAGCATGAATACGCCTACATGTGATACACTCACTCAGGACTGTTTTAACAGTGATCCTTCCCTTGGGTATCCAATAAGTTTTTCTTAATGTAGTTAGTGTCTGTGGTATCCCCATATGATGTACATCATTGTGTGTGTTTGTCTGATGATTAATGTTGTCAAATAGCTAAATCTAGGTAAAAGGATTGGATGTTTGCTTTTGTAAGACAGTTTTGATTTGTCTAATCTCCCTTTACACCTTAGATGGCATTCCTCATCTCTGAACAAATTTAGATCCACAACTACTGATGGTACAGGTTCTTTTGTTTGTTTCCCATTAGTCAAGAATTCTAACTCTTTATTGTACTCCTTTTGTCGTGCATGCGCTATACAGTACTAGGTTGCAACTTCTGTATAATTATGATTGTTTTTATTTAGCTGTTTGTTTATTGTAGTTAATCAGTTGTGAGCAAACCTCAAACAGTAAGCTGTGACCCTGACAAGTTTGCTGAAATCAGAATAACGTTCATAATTAGTGATTGGTTCAACCTTTTCATTTGAAAAGATTAAATTTAATGTCAAGTTAACTTGTTCCACAGGCCATTGGTCTGTATTACAGAGCCACTTAGGTCCCATGAACCAAGTTTTGTTTGACTTCAACAACTTGTAGGATAAACCTCTGGTCAGAAAGTCTGCTGGATTTTGTTTAGTTGGAACATAGTGAAAGTTTACTTGTAGTCTTTCATTAGCTTCAGCTATTTCTTTTAGCCTATTTCTTGCAAAGATATTCTTACTATTAATGCTAGCATTCCGTATCCAGGCAAGACAAATCTGACTGTCAAGCCAGATGTGGATCAGTTATGTTCACAACATGGTAAGCATCTTTAAGCAATGAATTGGTTTTAATGGCTAACGCAGCAGCCAATAGTTCCAGTTGAGGTATGGTTCGGGTAGGTTTGAGGGGTGCAACTTTCCCTTTTGCATAAATTAGATGATTTTCTGTAGGACTTACAAGGTATGCACAGTACCCATAAGCATGTGTGCTTGCATCAGCAAACACATGAAGTCTCTGTGGCTTATCCCTAAACCCACAGCACCTTTGAATTTTAATGTTCTGCACTTTTGTTAAATCAGCAGCTAACTTCTTCCAAAATTTTTGCTATCCATTTGTTATTGGATCATCCCACCCAACATTTGTCATCCAAACTTCTTGGAGGAGAATCTTTGATTTTATTGTTGAAGGCAGGAATAGAACCATGGGGTCAAAATTTTTTGAAGCCTCTGATAATATTTGCCTTTTAATATTTACTTCCTCATCAAGTTTAAAACCTTTAGTACAGAATGAATCATGACTGTTAGAAGATGCATCCAAATAACAGTTCATACCTAAAGTTTTAACTCTGTCTGATGGATCAGCAAGACCATTATTATCCTTTAAAATCTTTTTGTTTAATTCCTCATCATTTGAAATCCACGCACTAAGTTCAAAGTTACCTTGTTGCATAATGTTTTGAGAGTGTTCATAGACCTCAGATAATTCAGATTTTGTTGTTGTTGAGCCTATTAGATTGTCTACGTAAAAATGTTCCTTGAGGAAATTCATTGTTAAAGAGTTATTAAACTGGTTCAAATGATGTCTAATTGTCATTGCTAATAGGCTAGGTGAGCAATTGGATCCAAACAACACAACATTAAATCTATAGGTTATGAACCCTTTATTCAAATCAAATGGATCCCTGAGCCATAAGAATCTAAGTTGGTTCTTGTCATATTCATTTTTTAGATTTATTCTCAAAATTGCATTGAAATGTCACTTTGTACTGCATATTTACATAACCTGAGGAGCCAAGTGAACACCTCTCCCCCTTTCTCTTGCGGGATAACGCCACCTCCAAGTTTCCTTGTTGCACCTACAGCATTCCCCCCCCCCTTTGCTTTTGCCAAGCAAAGGGGGGTGTTGTTTGGATCCAATTGCTCACCTAGCCTATTAGCAATGACAATTAGACATCATTTGAACCAGTTTAATAACTCTTTAACAATGAATTTCCTCAAGGAACATTTTTACGTAGACAATCTAATAGGCTCAATAACAACAAAATCTGAATTATCTGAGGTCTATGAACACTCTCAAAACATTATGCAACAAGGTAACTTTGAACTTAGTGCGTGGATTTCAAATGATGAGGAATTAAACAAAAAGATTTTAAAGGATAATAATGGTCTTGCTGATCCATCAGACAGAGTTAAAACTTTAGGTATGAACTGTTATTTGGATGCATCTTCTAACAGTCATGATTCATTCTGTACTAAAGGTTTTAAACTTGATGAGGAAGTAAATATTAAAAGGCAAATATTATCAGAGGCTTCAAAAAATTTTGACCCCATGGTTCTATTCCTGCCTTCAACAATAAAATCAAAGATTCTCCTCCAAGAAGTTTGGATGACAAATGTTGGGTGGGATGATCCAATAACAAATGGATAGCAAAAATTTTGGAAGAAGTTAGCTGCTGATTTAACAAAAGTGCAGAACATTAAAATTCAAAGGTGCTGTGGGTTTAGGGATAAGCCACAGAGACTTCATGTGTTTGCTGATGCAAGCACACATGCTTATGGGTACTGTGCATACCTTGTAAGTCCTACAGAAAATCATCTAATTTATGCAAAAGGGAAAGTTGCACCTCTCAAACCTACCCGAACCATACCTCAACTGGAACTATTGGCTGCTGCGTTAGCCATTAAAACCAATTCATTGCTTAAAGATGCTTACCATGTTGTGAACATAACTGATCCACATCTGGCTTGACAGTCAGATTTGTCTTGCCTGGATACGGAATGCTAGCATTAATAGTAAGAATATCTTTGCAAGAAATAGGCTAAAAGAAATAGCTGAAGCTAATGAAAGACTACAAGTAAACTTTCACTATGTTCCAACTAAACAAAATCCAGCAGACTTTCTGACCAGAGGTTTATCCTACAAGTTGTTGAAGTCAAACAAAACTTGGTTCATGGGACCTAAGTGGCTCTGTAATACAGACCAATGGCCTGTGGAACAAGTTAACAATAAACAAACAGCTAAATAAAAACAATCATAATTATACAGAAGTTGCAACCTAGTACTGTATAGCGCAGCACGACAAAAGGAGTACAATAAAGAGTTAGAATTCTTGACTAATGGGAAACAAACAAAAGAACCTGTACCATCAGTAGTTGTGGATCTAAATTTGTTCAGAGATGAGGAATGCCATCTAAGGTGTAAAGGAGATTAGACAAATCAAAACTGTCTTACAAAAGCAAACATCCAATCCTTTTACCTAGATTTAGCTATTTGACAACATTAATCATCAGACAAACACACACAATGATGTACATCATATGGGGATACCACAGACACTAACTACATTAAGAAAAACTTATTGGATACCCAAGGGAAGGATCACTGTTAAAACAGTCCTGAGTGAGTGTATCACATGTAGGCGTATTCATGCTAGGCTCTATAGGATACCAAATCCTCCTGCTTTGCCAGAGGAGAGAGTCACTCTCAACAGACCCTTTGAGACTGTAGGCATTGACTATACAGGAGCATTGACTGTGGGGTTGTTTGGCACTGAATAAAAAATGTACATTGTACTGTTTACATGTGCTGCCTCACGAGCTGTTTATCTGGATGTTGTGGAGGACCTTACAGCAGAGTCTTTTGTTGCTGTCTTTAAGAGATTCTGTGCACGACATTCAGTACCCAAGACAGTTTGGACTGACAATGCTACATATTTCAAGGCTGGTGAACAAGTCATCCACGATTTGTTAAGCATTGAATTCACACAATTATATATACAAAATTCAAACATAAAGCGGAAGTATATTCCGGTTGCCTCTCCATGGTATGGTTCTATCTGGGAGAGGAGTATACAAGCAGTAAAGAATTGCTTGAAGAAAGCAAATGGTAAAAAACAGATACACTTGTTTGAGTTGCTCACTCTCCTGGCTGAGATTGAGAACATCATTAACAATAGACCACTCACTTATGTAAGTGACAACATTAATGACCCCGGAACCATTAACTCCAAATCATTTGATTCGGGGAGAACAAGTTAGTCTCCTGCCGGACTACTATATAGACTCTTCAGAAGACCCAAACTGGACTCAACGACATGATGAGCTCCAGACTAAGTTACAACATTTAACTAGAGTTAAAGCTCATTTCATTAAACAGCGGAAAACTGAGTACTTGATGGGTCTAGGGAGAGACATAAACAAATGACTAAGAAGGATTGGCCTGACACAATTAAGGTAGGGGACCTTGTTCTCATACATGACAGTACTCCAAGACAATACTGGCCTCTGGCTAGAGTTTTAGAACTCAGACCAGGGGCAGACGGGGTAACAAGAGTGGTCAAATTAAGGACTTCAACGGGTGACACAACAAGAGACATTTCTATTTTGTACCCCTTAGAGCCTGGATCCAAAACAATGGACTTTGGAGAACCTTCTCCACCGCCAGTAACAACTGGAGACACTGAACTTCCAGTAACTAATCCTTTGACAGTAGGAGTGGTAACGCATCCTACTACAAACATTGGCAGACACATGACCTCAGCGATAAATAGCATTAAAGGCGCGACTAGTTTTACTACAAAAAATAGATGCTGGGGAAATGTAATTTTATCTTCTAACTTTCACTTTTCCTTTTCTTATGGTAAAGACCATAGACAGTTTCATCTTATGGATGTATATTTTCTCTTCTAATTAAATGCTACATCTTCTCCATGAGATGGTGAGGATAGTCACTGTTAATCAGATTAACAGGCATTTACAGTCAAATAGTTAGCTAGTCTATACTCAGACATAAAAATTGGTGACATTGACATCAAAATTTTTATCTCCAGGGGCCCCCAGTATATGGAAAACTGATGTGTGGGTAGTTGGGATGTAACGAAAATGGTTCACTGAGTAGGTAGGTAGTTAATCGAACAATTATTAAATTCCTTTTATGTCAATAACTGGGTGGATGAAACCAATTGGTTGCTCACCAGAGTTATTCTCCACACTAGTATTTATATACTGTGTGACAAGCGCGTGCTCGTTAATAGATATACATTACCGATCAACCAACCAAAAAAACCAGGAGGTCGCTGGTGCAAAAAGCCCAGCGAAAAGGTGGACAAGGGATAACGAAAACGAGGAACGGGGCTACAAGACGGAACGAGGGAAGGGGGAAGAACAAACAACGGAAAAAAGATCCCCACCAGCAAGTACGCTCTCAACAATTAAACAAAAGGGGAAAAGGGTCTCTAATAACTAGTAGTAAGTGTCTAATTGTGTTTTTAACCCAGTTAGAAGTAAACGCAGTAAATTAAGCTGGGTCAGACAAATTAGGCCTACATTGTGTCCTAAGACCTAGCACCAACTCATAGCGTAACAAAGGTGAAGGTAGATTGCCCTAACCTAATTTGGTGAGGAATCCTACTGTGGACCTCAATTTACCTGCCCGCTCTGGACCATTTCCGGAATCTCTAGGCTGACCCCTACAAGGCTAGACTTAATCTACTCTATAGTTAGACTGTGGATATAAGGGGTGGGTTAATTGTGGACCAATTGATACAGAGCATTTTTCACATAAGGTTTAAAATGAATGGTGAAGTAATTGAGGAAGTACAAGAGTTTAAGTAATTGGGTCAAACTATTACCAGCTCCTTGAGTGATGACTCGGATATAAGAAAACAGTCTCGAAGCTTGTATGCTAAAGCGAATATGACCATAAGGAGCTTTCGTTTCTGTACAAGTGAAGCTAAAGACACACTCTTTCGTACTTTCTGCAGTAATATATACGGTCTGCAACTCTGGGTGAATTATAAAAAAGGTTCTGGCAGTACCCTAAATTTGCTGTACAACAGTTCTTTTAGACTCTTACATAAATTACCCCCGAGATGCTCAGCTTCGCAAATGTTTGCTACCCGCAATGTCCCGAGCTTCCCGGAGGTAACAAGACGTGCTCAACACATTCTAATGCAAAGAATTAAAAAATCAACCAACCCGTTCATCCAAGCTATCCATGAGTCCTGCCATTTATTCTCTAAGGCCTAAGCTATGGACTTCTTGGTACGAAAACGTCTGTCTGTCTGTAGCTCCACTTAACTTCGACAGTGCAGTATTATTTCTAATCAATTGTATATATTTCTACCCTTAGTGTATGAACTGTCATTGTATTAATAATATCTGCCATATGGCCTATAGTCTGCCAATAAACCTTTTCATTTTCATATAGCAAAATTGGGGTAGAGTTACCAGATGCTCTTATTACGAAATGTATTTAAATCAATATATTTAATTTAAATACTCTTAACACGTGTACATATATATGTAATAATAACAATAAGTCAGTATTTAAATTTAACACATTGTGGTTTGTCAAGACCATAGTTCTGGCACGTTCTACGGTCACAATGACTGAAAGGACAGTGAAGCATGCTGATAATGACATGAAATCATCATAAGATCTAATACTTTTTGTCTAAGTATATGCAATTTGCAAACTCCTCTAAAGTGTATAATTATAATCAGTCGTGTGATGGAATAAATCTTCAAACTACTTTTGCCGTGTATATATATATATATATATATACACAAACAAACTCAGATAGCTGGTGAGGGAAGCTATATTTATGGGATCTCTTTGCGAGAGACCCGTTGCCCACGTCGGGCTAGCATCATGAAAAAGAAAAACTATGGTATTTGTCATTTACCATTACTTATTCGGACTATAGTGGATTTAATTTTCCCAGAAGAGTTCCTTGTTCCATGCACGGTCTGTGTTTAACATATATATATATATATATATATATATATATATATATATATATATATAAATTCTTGTTTCATGATTATGCAAAGAAACTAGGCTGTGGCGGGGTTATCTAGCTATGTTGCTCGACATAATACTTACTATTTAAATTCGGTTGTGATGTCCGTTACAATAAGGAAAACAATAAGAGAGAACTTTATAAATTTTAGACAATGAAGAAACCTGTAAACTGTGGAGAGACTTGCTTGGTACTATATACGATGCAGGCAGGAAGGAGGGGCCAATCGCGAATCTCCGAAACTAATGAAATTACACCTTTTTTGAAAGACTGTGTAGTGTGTAAGATGCATGCGTGTGTAGTAAGGGATATAGTGAGAAGCACGTGTTTGAGAGTATGCTGGACTGCTTACACGGTAGACGTGACATGTAAAAAGGCCACCAGATGAAGAGGACAGTGATGGGAGAAACAGGGTTCAGACACTTCCTGCCTTCTGCTGGAATGCCACATACAAACTCCTTATTATATATATTATATATATATATATATATATATATATATATATATATATATTTATTTATTTAAATTCGACTCTTGTAAATATGCATAGCGGGTTATTATGAGTCAGAAGTTATAATGAGATCGATGTACAGTTCCCTCGAATGATCTGTTAAATAATTTTAAATTAAATATTAGGGCTCGCTTACGCCATTGCAGAATCGAATATCGCGTGATGATACAACTTTCAGTTTTACGTTTTTAATACAAGTGAAAAGCGTATGGTGCGTTCTATGAGTACATTATTATGATTGAAAGTATTTTTGTGGCCATTTGTACAGATAATGATGTTTTTATACGAGATCTGATATCATAAAGTATTAAATTATAAGATTTTAAACGTTGTATAACGGTAGGCTTCAGTTCTGTAAAGACATGATTGGTACAGCTAATGACAAAACAATAAGCATGAACATTCTGTGTGATTGATGTAAACAGTGGCCTGACTGGTGTGAAAACAAATACGTTTATTATGAGAATTATGAGGAATTGTGAACAGCCGTTAAATTAGAGAAATGATAATTAAAGTAATGTGAATAGTCCTAACTATAACTACAAGTAGAAAGGTTCTTAATGAAAAATCTCTCAACTTTCAGTACCTGTTTCCCGCTGCATCTATTTAAAAATGACAACCCACATAAATTCGATATCCCGTTTTCTTTAATTGCATCTAATAAGAAAATTTTTACCCGAACCTACTTATTTGGATGTTATATATATATATATATATATATGATAATAATAATAATAATAATAATAACAAGATTAGTTGCAGCTAATAGTCTTTAGAAGAAAGTTAAGCTTAACAACTACCCTGAAAACAAATACTGAGAGAAATATATAGCAAGATTGGTTAGAGTTGTCAGATGCTTTTATTACGAAGGGAATTGAAGTCAATATATTTAATTTAAATACTCTTAATACGTGTACATATATATATGTAATAATAACAATAAATCAATATTAGTAATAATATTTAAGCGGATGTTTAGAGGAGGATAACAGAATTGCTGCTTGAGTTTCATAGCCGCGTTAGGCAACTTGGTTCTTATTAACACATGCAATTTTATAACGAAATTTGATGAACGGTAAAATTATTAATTCATATACCAGAAGATAGCATGTGAAAGTGAATGTGATGGTATATATCGGTGTAAATAACAGAAAACTACATGCTTAAGTAAATAAACAAATATGCATGTACTATAAGTATATATTGTATTTGAAGGTCATCTCGTTTGAAAATAAGCCAGTTTCCCTTAAAAAAGAGAGAAATTAATTTATTTAAATTATAATAATCAATATTAGTTTTATTTTTCATAATACAGATCTTAAACAAAGAACTTGTTTTTCGATTTAACATATGTTCAATCTGATTTTCATTTATGTATTGTTCGCAATTTGTTAACAGACGAAAATTGGATGTTAATGCGCAATTTCGTTAGGCCTATTAAAACCTTTCAGATATTCGTTTTCATTTTTATTGTCTGGCGGAATTTGCCTGAACAGGAAGTACTTGAATGTATGTATGTTTTTTCATGTTTGTTCTTGTTTGCCTCGTGAAAGAACTTTTTTCAAGAAGGAAGGCGAGGTTCAATCCTTTCTTAATTTTTTTTTTTTTTTTTTTTTTTTGGAAGGACCATGAAGGACACCTCATAAAGGAGGGACCGCCACGAAGGACGGTGGAGGACCGCCGTGAAGGACAGTGAAGGGGGTAATTTTCAAATTGATCCATTTCTGTCTCCCTGCGGGTATACTACTGAAGAGCAAGACTTTGATGGCGACTTCGATAAATTGAAACTTTTGTGCCTGGAACTAATCAATTCCGCTGCTGCAGGCGAGAGCCAAGAAGTTCTCCATGTTGCTTTGATAGAGACAAGTCACGAATCAGATCACTTAGTTCTTGTATGATCAGATGGGGCGGTTTTTTCTGAGGTGCCATAGAAGAACTCGATGAAGAGAATGACGATGAGTTATTATCTTCATCGCAGGATGACCCATCTGCTTCTGAATTTTCAGGTGGATGTAGCACTGGAAGACCATCCCCATGGGGTACTGGTTTCATTGCAGATGCAATATCTGGATAACTAATATATTGTTTCGTCTTGCTTGAATGTCCAGAAATATTTGTCATGCAAAAATAACAGTCAGTTAGATGATCTTTAGGTTCACGCCATATCATCGGAACTGCAAATGGCATACTTGCACTCTTCTTATTCAGCCACTGTGTTAAACCAGATGTGCAAACTATACAACACACATGTGGAACCTAGTATTTTTCTTGGTCACCAATCTTATACCCCCCAAAGTAGTGGTAGTAAGCCACCTTCATTTTGTGTGTGATGTTCTTCCTTTGTGAAACTGTAATGTATTTTCCACAAATGTAGCAAAAAATGGGTGACTTTTGCATTTCTGGATTTTACTTAAACTTGAGGTAGCCGCCATTTCTAATGATCTGTGAAGAATAGAAAAGAATTTATGTTCACAAAACTAGAAATTAAAAGTGCAACAAACACAGTTCTGCGAAATATAAAACACCGGATATAATTTTAATTGTGCACAAAGCTACGCGAAGTGTCGAACTAAATGATTGAGAGGCTAGAGAGAGCATTGAGAGAGAGAGAGAGAGAGACGTCTGACTCTGCCCCTTCATATGATTCCCCACCCCCTTCATATTCAGACAAGAGACTACTCGAATGTGCTAGCAAATTGAGCATGTAAGGGATTTGTTATTTCTGGGCGAGCAAGGCTGATGCATTTCATTACACTGAGTTGATTACATGATATTGTACACAGTGCTGTCAAATAATTGATATACGTCAGTAACTTAAAATCTAAAGGTGATGGAAAAATTCTGACTACATTTTTTAAATCAGTGCCATCAAATTACCCTAAATCACCTCAGTTTGTTTCAGTAGCAAATTAATTTAATAAAGTTGCGTAATAGATTACAGACAGAAGAAGATGCAGTACATTTTTTACAGGAGTGGAACATAATACTAAAAGAAAAGGAATGTCGTAGAAAATATAAAATGGTGATCAAAATCATACATAATAATTGCGTATGGAGGTACCAAGAAAGTGGATGCAATAAAACAATTTCGGTGCGCAATGGAACCTGGTTCGAAGACACCCATATTCCGTTGTCTAAGATTATTATGTTTATTTATCGTTGGCAAAAGAATACACCAACATAAAATTTTGTGATCATGAACTCGGAATTAAAACCGACGCATTAATAGACTATAACAACTGTTTAAAAGAGGTGAGTTGCACTATCCTAAGCTAACCTAACCTAACCTAACCTATGATATCAATCATTTCAGGTTTGTGCCGATACAATATTGAAAACCCTTGAAAGACGATGTTAAACGACATTTCAAACTTTTCTTTAAATGCCAGATACGTATAGTTTACTTTCTCTTTTACTCATAGTTATACTAGGGTTCATATATCTTACTTTTGGTTAATTTATGCATTTAGAAAAGGCCGAAATTGAATTCTGCGCATAAAACTGCCAAAAAATCTTTTTATTAAAAATCAACAGTGAAAGAAACCGAGAAGACCTCTCGGAACATCTGGATTTTTTTTATTTATATATATATATATATATATATATACACAGTATATTGCATGTATTTCTTGGAAAGTCTGTATTCTCCATTCACGTCTCCCTCTCGAAATAACTTCGTAATAGGATGGTTCTTTCTTATATCAGACAATTATGACTAACTTTGAAGTTTTCACAAGTTAGAATTATTTCGATGAAACAGATGACCATTTCATTTCAAATAATGAATATTCTCAGCCATTCGCAAAGCTGTTTTCGAGGTATACCTGAATTATTTTCAAGATATTGAAAATTCTTTCATCAAGCAAATGCTCTCGTTTGACGACAATATTTTCATCAAACTTCGATGCTTGATGAGTTACTTTTCATGGAAGTAATTCTTTGAAAATAATTTAATCGAAGTGGGTGGGGCCATCTATTAGAGGAAATGTTAATTACATTCCTTTTCAGTTTATTTTCATTAACCGAGTGTAATTACATGCAAATTATTTCCATATTAATCAAAAACAACAAACTAACGGCGACTTAAGTTTTAAGATTAAATACATTTGAAGTAAATTTATTTTACTTCGGTGAGGTTCGAACCGATATCAGTGAAGATTCGAATTTTGCCCGCCGCCGCCTTACTAACTCGGCCTTAAAACGTTAAGATATAATGAGAGTTTTGTAGTGGCGTTCATAATTATTCGTACGGAAAAATGTTTCAGTTATATTCGTCCTTATCTTTGAACCCCACACAGGATAGTTATGAAAAGTTTACCGTTCGTTTGAAAAAATTTAACAAATAAAAATAATTCGTTAAACTCCATCATATCACGTAAAACACCAAAAAATTGAAGGAAAATAAAAAGTTAAAATGCAAAAGTTTTCGTATATTTGTCAACAAAATTATTTTTCCACAAGGTTTCGACATCTATCACTAGAAATTGTAGCTCATTCTTCCAAAGAGAATTGTTGTAATTTATTCACATTCGAAGGGTTTCTCTTGCGGCTACGGAAGCAGTAATCATTCCATGGGAAATCACAGTAGTACTGCCTAAGGGCCTCCCAATCAGCAGCGCCAAAGTGCCAAAGGCGTCTCCACTTGGGAAGATCCAAAGGCTGAATTGGAGCGATAGGACAGGAAACAGATATAAGATTGTGGTAGGAAGAGCTCAACGGAGAAAAAAGTTTCACAGAGTAAAAAGAAGGATGAGAGGTAAGAAATAAATCCAGAATGTTGAGTCGATCTCCAAGGTGATACGAGTAGGGTGCCGTACAATCTGCTCTAGGTCACTCAGGATAGAGAAGTTGCAAGCTAGTTCACCAGGGATGTCAGTGAAGTGAGGGGAAAGCCAAAGGTGGTGGTGAACATTGAAATTTCCTAAAATCGAGATGTCAGCAAAAGGAGAGTGGGATAAAATGTATTCCACTTTAGAGGTGAGGTAGTCAAAGGGTTTTAGATAGTCAATAGAATTAGGAGAAAGGTAACCAACGCAAATATATTTAGTTTGACATTGGCAAGTAAGCCGTAGCCAGATAGTATAGAATTAGAGGATTCAAGTTCTGGAATGTGAGAGTATGAAATTGAATACATATATAGAAAGTAGGAGGGTGCAGAAAAGTGGCTGCTGTCAGTCGTCCAAGGCACCTGAGTTTCAGTGACGAAGAGAAGGTGAGGTTTAAAGGAGAGGTGGTGTTCAACAGATTGAAAATTTGAGGAAAGGTCACGAATGTTGCAGAAGTTTATGAAAAGTGAATCAGGTCGGGGCTCAGAACATCTCGAATGGGCAGGCGCAGAAGCAGCCCCGCTGTCCGGATTTTTTTTTAATTTTGCAAAGATTGTGTAGTATACGAGATGCATGTATGTGTAGTGAGGAATAGTGAGAGAATTATGTGTTTGAGAACATGCTGGACTGTTCACAGGATAGATGAGACACAGAAAACGATCAGCTGAGGAGGAGAGTGACAGGAGAAACGAGAGTTCCAGCAATCCCTGTTTTATACATAAATGAAAAACGTAAGTTGAGTAGGGTATAAATTCCAAGTAGGCCTCAGATAAATCCCAGTAAAGGCTACCCGACTGCCTGCACATAAACATCCAAACGTGATTGTACTGGAACGCGTAACGTTGTTTTGTTTAACCAATGGGGTGTGAGAAAATACGTCACGTGATGTCACACCTCCATGTCATGTATTCGTAAATAATCTTAGTGTTCGGATAGTACTTGAAATATATAATTAAATCATTTAATATTGTAAAATAGGTAGCAAAAGTTAATTAACTAATATAAAACAGTTAGGAATTTGTGAAACTCATAATACCGGGTGTCTCAAAATAGATGGAACCCATTGACATGATAATAATTTATTACTCAGAAAATAAACTCCAAAAAAGATTACATTTCCTGGAAGCTGATATGATAACAATTAAAAACTGAAGATTTGAGGTCTCTAGATCAAAGGATACATTTATTAGAGCACATGTTCCAAATGACCGCCGTTGCGCTGCAGACACACTTGAAGCCGACGAGCGAAGTTGTCAATCACCCTGACACCCTGCACAGAGTGCAAGGGCCTCTGAAGCACCTCGTCTGGGGCTTGTGTGCCCCAGAACACATTGTTCTTGCTATTGACATACCCACTGAGCAAGAAGTGTGCTTCGTCGCTGAACCAAACATCATCAAGAAAGTCAGGATCCTCTTCGATCTTGTTCTCGAACCACCGGCACATCACAACACGTTTTGCCATGTCAGCTGGTGTGAGTTTATGCTTGATCTGGATCCTGTATGGGTACAGCTGAAGATCCTTGATCAAGATTCTTTGCACTGACGCACGTGAAAGACCCAGATCTTGGCAACGTCTTCGGATTGACTTTTTCGGACTCCTTCCGACAGAATCTCTCACCGCATTCACATTGTTAGGAGATCTTGCAGTCACCTTCCTGCCAGATCTGGGTGTTTCTGCTTTCTTGTTGAAATTGTTTACTGATCCTCTGGCTTGAAATTGTGTGCCCAACGATAAATTTGGCTTTTCTGGGGATAATTGTTGAAGTTGAACTTCCTGCGAAATTTCGCTTGTACAGTTTTGAATGATTTCGTCTCCAAATAAGTAGTGACGCAAAAATTTTTTTCCTCCTTTGTCCAAGGCATTTTGATTGATAATTATTAGTTGTTATCGTCTCCTCTCTTCAAATCTGAAAAAATAGAACGAGAACATTAATATTGGCAGAATTATTAGCAGTGACATGGGTTGCATGTATATTGAGACACCCTGTATAATGTACTTAAAATCATTTGTAAGTTCCAGGATCAAACGAATAAAAAGACATGAAATTGTATTTTCACAAGGTGAGATGAAATTCCGAATTCTCAAGGATAGAAGGGAAAACGACGGCGCAGTGCATGTCGAGAGTTGGTAAATGAGGGAGAGAGAGTCAGCGAGAGTCAGATCGAGGGTCAGTCAGGGTGTTAAACAGAGGAAGAAGTTAGTTGAGAGCCGTCTATCAGATCTTATGTGCCCTCCCTTTTCATTTTAATTTTAATATTTCTACTCAATCCTGTGGGAAATGGGGCAAATTTTTAACATGAACTTAGGCCAGTTAATTTAAGTTAATATTCCCTTAGGACCGTTTTGTGAAAAATTTCGTCCGGCTCTAGGCCTATTCTTGTTTCGTTTTAACATCCTCCTTCCTTTTTCCTTAGATCTGTTTGATTTCCGATCATGCCCTACTGTTCTTCATTAATTGTATAACGTAAATGTAATTTAATTCATTCTGTGAACAAACATAATACTAAAATATCAATACTTTGTTGTGTTTCATAAGAAACAGTTAAAGGTATATTTTTAAATTGTTACGGTAACCAGTGTCACCGATGAGGTTTGAGGGAAAAATAATGCGAAGGAAAACATACTGTAAATGGGTTCACGCTACCATATTCGTGTCATAAACAATATTGTACATCGTTCACTAATACGCTAACACCCATCTACGAAGAGTTAAATGGAAAGGTCACGGGAACATCCACCACAGACCAACAACATTCGGGGTCAACGGGGGAAAAGACGTCACCCCGGGAGAAGCCTCGCATTCAACACCTCCTTTAAGGAGGGCATGCGATGCCAGACTCCCGACACATCCTCATCCTTTTCTGTCCAATTCTCCAGGCAAGGGTTAATTGGTATCCTCAATTTTTCATCTACTCAACCGGTCAACTTTGGAGCAACCTTCCATCGCCCATCTTTCCCCCTGTCTGTGACTTCTAGACTTTCAAATGCAGTGTGTCCAGGCATCTCGAAAACTCTGGATCTTGGTTTCGGATCTCTCCTCCTTCTACGAGAGGGGAAGAGGCATTTTTGAGGGCGTTCGCCCCTTGTCACTCCTTCCTGCATAAAAAAGAACCCTTTCAAATAATGATAAAAAAGTCACAGGTTCCCAGTGTTTAAAGAACTAACAATTTTTAATTAAAACTTACACAAATTCGGTGTTGCTGTCGCTATGTACAAAGTTTTCAATAACAATCACCAGAGAAGATTATTAGCTAAACTTCATTCCCACGGAATTGATGGTAATGTTCTCAAACGGATTGAAAATTGGCTAAGCGGACGTAACAAAGAGTGGTCAATAATGGCGAAGCGTCTGACTGGAAAAGTGTAATTAGCGGCGTGCCTCAGGGATCATTTCTGGGACCAGTTCTTTTTATTATTTATATCAATGACATCAACATAGGAATTAAGCGTATAAGTTCATAATTTGCAGATGATACAGTATCAAACTGTGGAGCCGAACAAAATCAGCTGTAGAACGTTTGCAGATTCAAGAAAATACACTCTAAATGATACTAGATATTTGGTTATAAATATGAAACGTCTACTCGACATCTCATAATGAACTAACTTTTTGAAATGAATAATAGATATTTTAAAAATTTACTAGATCTTTCAAGTATCTTTAAACGGTGCTTAAATGTTTCAGATATATAAACGCGTAGAAATTAAACATTTCATTTGTATAAGTTATTTTTCTACCGTTTGTGCCTAGATGCATGCATATTATGGTTAAAAATATTTTGAAACTGTGCAGCAGTTTATTTGTGTTCGTATTTATAGGCTATCTCGAGAAGAGGAAGAAACAGTTATTATATACTATACTCTATGTGCATTTATTAATTTATTCCACGTTGGCTTAGGTATCTAGACCTCTTGATATGTAGTAAGCCTACCCTAGGTTCACTCTCTAAGTTAGACAGCCTATACTTGAGAAAAAACATAGATAAGTTAGAAAGAGTTCGGGCTAGAATGATAAAAAATGAATCCAGAATTGAGAAGCAAAATAGTTGAAGAAAAATTAGTTGAACTAGGGGGACTAGTATGTTTCGTGGACTGCTCTCGATTTTCCTACAAAATTGCAAACAAGGGCAGTCGATGACCCTGATTTTGTTTCTGCAATCGTTTTTTTTGAGAAACCTAACCTAACCTAACTTGACCTAACCTAACCTAGAAAAATGTTTACTAGAAAAATGTATTTTTGACTAAAAAAGTGCATAACTTAACATATTACAACTTAACATGTTATTACATTATCATTTGTATAATTTAGGTCTCGGGGGTACGGGGCGGAGCCCCCGTAAAGATCACGCATCACGAATTGATCGGTATAGGGTTCACTTTGTGATGCGTGATCTTTACGGGGGCTCCGCCTCCGTATCCCCGAGACCTAAATTAGACAAATAACGTAATAACATGTTAAATTATGCACTTTCTTAGTCAAAAATAAATTTTTCTAGTATACATTTTTCTAGGTTAGGTTAGGTCAAGTTAGGTTAGGTTAGGTTTCTCAAAAAACCGATTGCAGAAACAAAATCAGGGTCATCGACTGCCCTTGTTTGCAACTTTGCAGGAAAATCGAGAGCAGTCCATGAAACATACTAGGTCCGAACTGGACATGCATTCACTCCAAAACCGTCGACTTATAGGATAACTAATCCATGTATTTACAGTTAAACTGATAAATGGCTTTAATGATGTGAATTACAGGAAGTTATTTGATAGGGATACAGAGTCAATTACAAGAACAAATGAAAATAAATTGAGGTAATTATTCGTTGTTTGACCCACTCTTTTTATAATGAGAGCAAACGTTTCTGATCAATTTGGAGGTGCTCTGCACGAATCTGCCATCCGTTTCCTGTGCAAATGCGTAGTTTTCGAGATATCGTCATCTCGAAAACTACGCATTTGCACAGGAAACGGATGGCAGATCAGTGCAAAACACCTCAAAATCGACCAGAAAAGTTTGCATTCGTGCTAACCTAACCTAACCTAACCTAACCTAACTTAACCTAACCTAACCAGTCATTTCCAGTTAACAATGGACTCACTGCCTAGTTTTATAACTTTCTCGGCATAACATTGTGAAAAATATTTTCGCAAATAATATTTATGAACCGGAGGTTTTTATTCACCGAGAAGTTGCAATGTTCCAGCCATGTGCCCTTAAAGATAGAAACAGTAAATCCACACTCACGCTTATTTTTTGGATTTTTTTTACGGCACCTAAACACCTTCAAGTCTTGTCTTAAAATACAGGCAGTATTACATTTAGGGCAAATCACGGATGTCGGAATTATGCCGTGATTGGAAAAAACATCTAAACTTTTATCTTCATCGAGGCCAACAAGGCGGATTAGGTCTTCAAAATCAAGTTCACAAGATTGACACATCATAACAGTAGAACGAAAATCACCACACTAACCAGAAACAGAAAGAAGTAGGCAAAAGCAAGAAAAAGTAGCCAAAAAAAGCCAAGTAGCCAAAAAAAGCCAAGAAAATCTCAAAAAAAGTCCAAAAAGGTAGCCAAATAAACAAACCCACCGAAATTTATATACATACATATTAGAAAGTAGAAAATATTTTTTTTAAAAAAGTACATTTTATACAAATTTGCACAAGATAATATATATATTTTCTTATTCAGTTTTGATTGGTTATTCAATATATACTGCTGTTATAGCTGGGTGTGACTGGGTCAAAAAACGAATATTAACCTAAATTGAAAGTTAAAAGTTTTTAAGATTAATGTTGTGAAGCAATTCTTTTCATGTAAACTTAAACTTATACTCAAACTTAAACTCCTAACACTTTCATACATTAGACCAGGCATGGGGACGAGGCCTGGCCTCAGGCCTCGAGGCCGAGGACATACATTATTCAAAGACCTCGAAGCCGAGGCCTTCTTAGGGGAGGCCTCACGAGGCCTTAAGATTGTTAGGCTGAAGGTATTTGCACCCAGAGGTGATATTCGGATGCAAATAACGAATGCGGTATTTGCACCTCTGGGTGCAGATACTCGCTTCGAAATCTTTTATGAATAAGCTCTTCCATGCTTTGGGAAGGCTCAACAATCTAGCCTAGTCTAGGCCTAAATCTCTTCCAAAGGTAACCTACCGTAGCCTCACACTAGCCTGTATCTCTTCTTTTTTTTTTAAATCCATAAGGAAAAG